>WTSP01012019.1:0-31239 GCA_025331215.1 Actenoides lindsayi
CCCAGAACTGCACACAGTACTCAAGGTGAGGCCTCACCAGTGCTGAGTGCAGGGGGAGAATCACATCCCTAGTCCTGCTGGCCACACCATTCCTGATACAAGCCAGGATGCCATTGGTTTTCCAGGCCACCTGAGCACACTGCTGAATGGCAGGTTCAAAATAAACTTTACTCCTCACTTCTGTCAGATCAAGGTGACAAAGCAGCTCTAACTCTGAGCTTTCATTTTATTAATTCTTTCAACAGTTCAATCTGATGTAGTCCCATAAACATATGGGACAGGGAACAAGAGAAGAAGAGGTCATTTTGAGGAGAGCAGGTGAGAAAGAAACCCCTAGCAATAACACAAATTGAAATACTCAAACTTTGTTATTATCATGAGTTGATAGAGTGCTGTCTTTGAAAATGAAAAGACCTGGTGGTGTTATAGTGGTAAGGCTAACTCATTATATACAATTCACGTTTGCAAACGTATATTCTGATTTTGAATACATATTTAACAACATTCATGCAATGTAGTTTATTAGCATGAAACATTCACATGAGTTTTTGCATTTCAATTAATGTTTAGAGAACGGTTGCAAACCAAGGGAGCTATATGTCAATAGCATACAAGGAGTTTTGTACACAAGCAAGAGAAGTCACAATTTGACCCCCTGTCTGTATCATCCAGTATTTAGTAAGGGCAATATAAGTACTATCCTACTGTCTATATGTCCGTAGCTGCTGTACTGATTGTGCAGAATTTGGAAGAATACTACATTCAGTTCAAACTGATAGCTGAAATAAATGAAAATCTATTCATTTATGGAAATTAAATTTATCAGGGTATTTACATTCAATGGGCATTATTAAGAATTGAGTAAAAGTATGGAATGCCCCAGAAGGTACTAGTTAGAGCAAGTAACTTGGGAAACCCTCACAGCTTCTTGTTTAATAAATGAGACTGAAAAGTTTTGTGGAAAAGTAGTATTGAACTACATCAAATACTTCTTATAGCTGACTGCTTCACTCTAGCAGGCTGCTTTGTAGAAGCTGAATGGAAAGAAAACACCATTTTAAGTTTAAAAACAAAACCAGAACAAAACCCTTGCCACATCTTTTAGCTATTAACAGAGTATGAAATAATTTCTGTAGGGGGAAGTGCAAATCTATAGTCAGATTTGTAGTTAAATCCTTTAAATTTTGCTCTTTGTGCAAAGAACTGTTTGCTTTAATTCTTGAGCTGATGTTATAGATGGCTGTGTTGTGAATACTAAGGTTTGAATACTTTTTCCCTTCTCTGATAACATCTTGTCATTTCTCTTCTTCAAATCTTAGAATGCTTGGCAGATTTTTTCCAGCAAATACAGTGCTATATTTTAGCCTTCAACAAAATGCTTTCCATGCATGGAAACCCTTACGGGAAGCTTAGTTTGCCTACGCTTACACCCTGTTGAAATACTCAGAGCTCCTATTGCATGAGATGTTTTCCATTATCTCTGGAAAACCCAGGTTTTATCACTTTAATATCAAACAAAACTCTATATCCTTGTGAGCTCAGGAGGAGTGATAGCTAAATTTTGTGGTTTATTTTAGAATAGCACAGGCTCCAGATAAATGGAGTAGTTTTCCTTACCTCGACAGATTATTATTTTCCTTGAGTACAGGATCACAGAATGCCTTGGGTTGGAAGGGGCTTCTTAAAGGTCATCTATTCCAGCCCCACTGCAGTGAGCAGGGACATCCTCAACTAGATCAGGTTGCTCAGAGCCTCATCAAGCCTGACCTTGAATGTCTCCACGGTTGAGGCCTCCACCACCTCCCTGGACAACTTGTTCCAGTGTTCTACTACCCTCATAGTGAAGAACTTCTTCCTAACGTCCAATCTAAATCTACCCTTCTCTAGTTGAAAATCATTTCCCCTCGTCCTATCACTACTTTCTTTTAGGCCCCCTTCAAGTACTAGAAGGCCACTGTAAGGTCTCCCCAGAGCCTTTTCTTCTCAAGGCTAAACAACCCCATTTCATTCTGTATAATTTTTACATTAAATCTTTTCCATTGTGTTTTCATGAAAATGAAGCAGTTTGAAAATGAACTTTTAGCCAGCTCGTCCGTTACGTTTTACTTCACAGTTAATTCTAGCGCAGTGCCTGTTCTACTTTATCCCCTCTTTTTTTTATGTAATTAGCCAGGGTTTGTTTTATTATTGTGATAAAACTAAAAAATACATCATTGCATTTCTCCAAAGGAACAGAAATAACTTTAGTACATTAAGGTTAAGTGTTGGGGCATGTAAGAGAGAAGGAGATACTGAAAATAAAGTTTATGATGAGTCCTGTTTTTGACAGTTTTGTCTAGTGTTCTGAGCAGCAGTCTATTGCCTTTTGAGACCAATTTTATTTAAAACTCTGCTCAACTTCCATAAATATTCTAGTACTTTGAAAAAGTCTTATTTTTGCTATTTTGTAATGCTTTTTCTGTTGTAAAAAAATGGACTCTGGTGTCATGCATCAATTATATAGGCTTCTGAGATGGGAAGGGTAAAGGAAAATAGGACATTTCTGAGACCTTTAAATAACCTACTGAAAATAACTTTTTCCCTGCATAATGTTTCATTATTTTGGTCTGACCTATATAGTTTAGAAGCAAGAGCCATGTTCTAATGGAAAAAGAGACATTCTTATTTCTCTAATGATATGAAAGTATGGGATTTTACAGAATGTCTGCTTAAAACTGCTCGAAAGGTTTGGGAGAGTGAATGAAGGTGTGCTTGTCATAGGAACTTCTGTTATGCCATGTGGGCATGAGCCCCACACTAGAATTATATTTAAATTATATTACATTGCCTTAGGACACATATTACTTGTTAATGCTACAGCACAGCCATTACTAAGTTTGGAAAGATGAATGTAGTGTTAATGGGCAGTATATTTATTTTTTGGCTGGTTAGTTGAGGAACCAAGCTACAATAAGCTTTATTTTCATAAGTTAATGCAGTAATAAAACAGGCAGATGAATTTGTATTTTAATACGGTCTCAGAATAGCATTTTGTAGAGTTCAGTGTTGAAATGAAGGAAGCAGTCCTGTACCATCCTGTTTGATAAACTGGTATGCTCTTAATTGTTAAGCAGAGAGGAAGCTATAGAAAGGAGCTTCTTGAATCATACAGGATTTTGTGATTCTCCAAAATAATGCCTCTCTTGTGGGATATCCATCACTGAGTGAATAATGAGGCTGTTACATACAGACATACTGTGGTCATAATCTTCAGTTGGGATTATATTTTCCCCCCCCTAATTTTGCAACCTGATAAAGGGTAACAGCTTTACCACTGGGCTGCAGTTCTCAACGTTTTCTGTTTTCAGCTGTGAAGCAAAATGAGGACTACCGAGAAAATGGGCTTCATGAATTCAAAGCACCTTTTTCAGTTATCTCTTGGAGGAAGGTGCTTGCAGGTGTGCCCAGAATATTCACATGAGATGGTTTGCCCCTAAGTGTTTTTCTTTTTTAATTATTTTTCCAGTATTTTAGGTCAGCCTACTATTATTTCCCATATGATCTTTTCCAAAACTTTGGGAGTGCTGCTCTACAAATACCTTTGAATCTTGACTTCTGAATGTCTTCCTGAAATACTGCATCTTCTGAAATACTTGCATCTTTACCCACTTCTCTTGGAGAGCACAGTTTTCTGAGTTTTTCAGTACAATAACACTTTAATAGCTTGTAGGTTTTGTGCTTCTGTATTACAGGGATTCAGGTACTGAGAGTTTGATGCCCAGCCTGTCATTGTAGTACCTTCTTCTACACACGCTTTTTTGAATGATGTATAATCTAGTTTTCCGCTGTTTCCTTACTGAATTCTGGATCCTATGTCATGTTTGTTACTGAAAATAGTTTCTTCTTGTTTGGTGTTTTATTTTCTTTCAAGACTAGAAGTGAAATGGTGTGGGAAACACTGAAACTAATGGTTAATCTGAAAGTGTTTATTGTGTAACATAAATCTCTGGGAAAAATAAACCACCTACTTTTTCCTTAAATACTTTGTTATTTCATAGGAGTTTTGTCAGGTTTCTTCTCCTCCATTTCATATATTTTATTAATCAAATTATGGAGAAACTGAATATGGAATGCAGAAAAAGATATAGAATACCACCCAAAACACTCTTTAAGAAAAAATCAAGATCGAGTTACTGAAATAAAACTATAGTACTTATTTATATCACAGATCTGAGGCAAGAAAAGTGAAGAAAGAATGTTTCAGGATGTATTATTTAACAGGTATGACACTATGGTACACTGACACTCCCCAGATTTCTGATTTTTGTTTTATTAACTAACATATGAGTCTCTGTAGATGTTAAGCTTTTGCAGTCTGGCTGTTGAGGGTGGGGAATACAATTATCAGAGGCACAGTTGTCATCTTCTGTAGTAAAAAGCGTAAAACAGTTCCTGTGTGTGAAAGGAATGAAGAATAGAAGACCATAGCTTTATTGCTGGTCAGGGAAGAGGGCAGCATATTTTCAGTCTTGTGAGGATGACCCATATTGCTTGTACCTAGTAAGGGACTGAGTTTCTGGTCAAACTTGGCAGCTTAAAACATTAATTTTATTTACAATGTTGCTCTGCTCTGTTACTGGCTAAATAATGTTCACTTCTCGTCACAGAGGACCAGGGAGTGTGATAGGGCAGCAGTGGCAATAAGGCCATAGAAAATGAACATTTCTCCTAGTTATCCTTACTAAAGGCTGAGAAAATGCATTGCAGGTACACCAAACCAGCAGCATTGTGCACTCCGAAGTATTAAAAAACCCAAACCCTCTTCATGATGAAAGTTTAAGTCAAAAGGGATTCATCATGCAGAATTTCCCTATTCTTTCTGTCTCTTCTCAAACACAGAGAAAAAGTTAGTGTGTAAAAGATTTAATTTGTATTCCCTTAGTCTTTTAAACATGCCTCAATTTTTTTTTCACACAAAGCTTCTAGTCCCTGCAAGATACTAAGTGTTGATTTTTGATTTTACCTTTGTATTTCAAAATGATTACGCGGTCTCTTCTTTTTGTTTCTTTTGGTTTTCTGGCTTTTAAGAGATTCATTTGGAGAGGTTTAATAACTGGATGTTCAGGCCACTTTGTCTTGCCCCAGTCTGAACCGTTGTACAATGGAAATCATATTTAATTACTTCATTTTTGAAAATGAATGAATTTCTGAAACATCAGTGGAAAAATTTTGGCAGTAAAATGTATTCCTTAATGGTTCAAATCAAAGGCCTTGTTGAAAGTGAAATAGATGAAACAGGTAATCTCTTCAGTAATAATGTTCTTAGTCATTTTGAATATTGTTGAGTTGCTGAATTGACCGTTTCTGCCCCAGAGTTCTGTCTTCAATCCTTTTGTTCTAAAAGAGTGCTCAGAAATTTTCCATTAAGTTATAATACAAAAATCTTACATGGTAGAATAAATAAAAGTAACATTGCTATATTGGATTTATATGCACAATTTTCATTTACTTTTTGCAAATAAAGTGGTAAAACTACAACAAACAGCAGTGACAATGGGTGTTGCTGTAGCAACAGTTTTCCTATAAAAAAATAACAGTTTTAAAAACCGAAAAAGTCAAAATCATATTCATCAGATAATTGTTATGAAATAGATATGTAGTAATGCAATGTGATTAACCCTAGAGTTTCAGAATAGTAAGATTGGTGTGAAAATCTTTAACTTATGCAAATGCTGATGTTAACAGTTTGTGTCCCTTTCCCTGAGAATGCTACTTTCTTGTTAGAAAATACTGGAAGGGTTTGAGACTGAATTAGAATGCTTCACTTCTCATTGCATGCCAGTGGCTGTGTACAGAGGTGCTTGTGAGGGAAGATCTTTTCATTCAGAAACAGTGGATGAAAATAATCGCTGATTCCTTTTAACTCTTTTCTTTCCATGCTTATTAGTGTGCAGACATCCTGTGGCTTTTATGTTTGTACTATTTACTCTGAGGATTATTGTTTATTACTCTGTAGGAATTAAGCTTGATTTGCATTCTCTATATATTTGTTCAAGTATGTTTATATCTATATACTTTATACACACATACTTACACATACACAGAAATATATCTATATATGCATGCATACATACAGATACAGAATTGTGGTTTAGAATGCAACAAGAAAAAAAGAAACCTGCTAAACGTTTACAAAGACATAGATGCTTCCACTTTTTCCTCTAGAAAAACATCTGGAACTAGGGAAAACTGGAATATAAATCTCCACTTTATTCAAGTGTTACAGCTTTTACTTGAGTAAGTAGAATTGAGCTTGGGAATAAAGTGCCTGGGGAAAAAAAAAGCATGCCTTTTCATTTTCCTCACAGTTGTTAATCAAAATAGAGAAATTAAAAGTACTTGTTTTAACAGTTCTTGAAATAAGTATGGCACATATTTATTAATTTTGGAGGTGCATGGATCTTTCTAAATAGGATTATGTGTTATATAGAAAAGCACAATCTCTTTTCACTTGAGAATTTTGGTGAAACTTGAAGGCATTTTATTCTGGGAAAGAATTTTTCTCTATGCATCAGAAAAAGACTGGGTTTTTTTTTTGTTTTCAAGTAACGAAATATTACTGTGTATCAAATGAGCAGCTTTCTGGGAACATGTCATCTCTTACATGCAGATGCTCTCTCTCAAATAGATAGTTTGAGATCTCCACAGCTTTTTACACAGGAAATCACGATTTTATTCTTTAAAAGCCACCAGAGTCCTGTAAACGGAAACAAGGAAGCACAAGAAAAAGTTTCCTAAAAATACATGTTAGAAGTGCAACTGTTTTAGAGGTTGCTAGGGAAAGAAAGTAGCTATCAGCCAGGACAGTCCTTTTTCTTGGCACTGTATTGGGTCTGGGGGAGATGGAGTTAATTTTCCCCATAGCAGACTTCATAGTGCTTTGCTTTGTATTGGTTGCTGGAAAGGGGTTGATAACACACCAGTGTTTTAGCTATGGCTGATCAGTGCTCACGCAGCATCAAGGATGTCTCTCTAACATTCCCCCTTCATCAGGGAGTGGGGGACAGCCAGGACAATTGACCCAAATATCCCAAAAAAGGCATATTTCATAGGAGGTCTGCTCAGCCATAAAAGCTGAGAGAGGAGGAGGGGAGGGCATTTGTCGTTAAGACATTTGTCTTGTGGAGCAACTGCTGTGCATCCTGAAACCCTATTGCCCACTGAGGGGAAGTAGAGAATAAATCTTCTGTTTTCCTTTGCTTTTATTAAACTGGCTTTATCTTGACCCATCAGGTTTTTCCATTCCCCACCCCACATACCCATTCTCCTGAAGAGGGGAGCGGTGGAGTGGCTTGGTGAGCACTTGCCATGCAACCAAGGTCAATCCACTGCCAACAGAAATCTCAGGCTTTCTGAAGTAAGGTGTTGCTAGTTCACCTGCAGTGACTTATTGGTTAGTTGTCAGTGCATAAGGCTTCTATTTTTTGTCTGTTATTAGCTATGTTTATTCAGCTTGTGCTGTAAAAAGACATTCAGGTGTGGAAATTCTGTTGAATTTCACCTTCATAACTCATTCGTAACTCATTCAGGGATTATGGAAAACCTACTACTGCTCAGTTAAGAGGCAAACATTATTATGCCTTCCTATATAAAATTAAAAGCAGATATTTTTTCACATGCTGTCCTCAAAGCTTTCTAGAAATTTCTGTTTATTATCATCACAAATCCTTTGTTAAGCTGTCCTGCAGTATGATTCCTTTAAATCACACAAGACTGGTAACAATACTGAAAATTATTGAACTGTCAGACTGCTCTGATTTAAATGTTACTCCTGTGTAATCACTTGCCCAATCGCATACTAACACACACAGTTAACGTTAATCCTTCCTCATAGATGCAGCTGATAAGAGCTCTAATAAATGTGCTGCTCTGTGTCCCTTCCCAAGGTTAGAGCCACCTTGTGCTTTTTTCAGTTAGTAGACCTATATGTGTCAAAATAACTGATTTTTCAAACTCACTGACAGTGGCCTGAGTATTCCTAGACCAGCTTTTTCATTCAACAGAGGAAAGTATTTTCTTTGGTCTCAGCAGAGAGAGGTATTCTCTATCAAAATAGTAATTTCTCCCCTCTTCTCAAGTAAAAAGTACCTCTTGGTATAAAAGTACCTCTTGGTATGAAAGTACCTCTTGTAACTTCAGAGTAGGAAAGTACTTTGGACTTGTAAGTCCAAAGAGTCGTTTCTACATCATTGCATGTTCCTGGATAACAAAGTGATGGCATAAGGAGCTGAACAGAGAGAGAGCATATACTGAGAAGTGCTGACACCATTTTTTTTCATTTCTCTTGATGCTACTGAGTGTTGGTTGTAGCAAGGGATGACAAATACTTGCTCTTTACAATGTAATGTAAGGAATTTCTTCTTAATTGCTAAAGAAACAAAAGAAATAATTGTTTTCACTATTAACATTAGTACTATTTGGCTAGGGATTCATTTCAGTTCTCATGTTCGTGCTAAAAATTTTAGTCATTGATCACACATGTGCTGTTAGTCCTTCTGGATATAGTGAAATGCTCATAGAAGCCATTGGTTTCATAGACTACTTCTGAGGCAAAGTACACAATGACAGAAGAAGCTGGATGATCTCGTCTGAACCCAGAATTTAATTGCATAGCTGCTTGTATCATTCTCCTGCAAGAAGACAGAAATTCTATGCAAATAACAGTGCTCCAAAAACTGCTTGTGGATCAAAATTGAGTCCTACAGAACTGAGAGACAATTCCATATCATCAACAGTGCAAGGCATTTTGTTCATTAGCTGCTGCTTATATACCCTATTGCTATGTGCAGTTATTAGTACTTACATGCCATTTGCTTTGGATTCATACAGTAGAGAAGAAATCCAAGATATTTTTATATTAATATTTTAAGTGCTGATGCAAATGTTTGTAACATTCTGAACTTACCAATTGCAGGGACACCTCCCACTAGAGCAGGTTGCTCAGAGCCCCATCCAGACTGGGCTTAAACACTTCCAAGGATGGGGCTTCCACGACCTCCCTGGGCAACCTGTGCCAGTGTCTCACCACCCTCAGTATATGAAATACTTCATATTTTATCAGCTACTGAGATTCTGACTTTTTCAGCACCAACCATGAATTCTTCTTACCCAGGAAGTACTGGATAGAGTTGATGTGTTAACTGGAGGAATTCTTTCCCAGAACAACAGGGCGAGAAGATGGATCGCTGAGCATACAGCCTGTAAAGGCCTGGGTCTGGGCAAGTTGGAAACAATTTTTCCTTTAATTGTAGATGTTGTTTCTTCCTTTGACTAACCCATAGGTGGACTTTAATACTTGTGAATACGTTTCTTAGAAATTCTTGTTCACTATAGAGTTGCTCGGTTTTCAGGCTTTCAGAAGTTGTGTCCAGCAGGATGAAATGGAGTTTGCAGCCATAAAGCCCAAGTGCTCTTTTTTTTTGTTTGCTTTTCCAAATGTGAAATGGTGCAACTCTTACTCATCTTTAAATGCCAGGCTCCATGCATAGGTGCAAAAGGTGGTGTTTGTGATTGCTTGGAGTTAGACTCCCTTGAGGGCGTGCCGTGTGTTGTGACGTGATGTGCCAGTGGGTATGTTGTGCCTCATGATTGACCATAGGCTGTTGTACTGGCTCTGATCCCCAGATGATGCCCTCGAAGAGGATTTCCCAGGAGGTGAGACAATGCCAGGTGCAGTACCTTGTGTCTTCCATCACAGCTTCTTGCACTGGGTCCAGTTAAGGCAGCACAGAAACTGGCTTACTGCCCACAAATTGCTGGGGCTTTCTCAATCACATATATCAATCCCTTGAAGGGGGAAAAATATATCTGAAAAACCTGGGATTACAGTTAATTCAAGTCACTGTAGCAGTTTGTGTTCCAGTCTGTTCTCATGGAGATGTAGAAAAAAGCTAGCTAGACTGTTGAGCACACTTGAACTGAATAGTAGCCATACCAAATATTCCAGTCATATGTCAAAATGCACTTCAGCATATCATCCTTTTTACTTTCTTACGGCCTAATGAAAGGACAGGGGGCTCACGAAAAAGGGTTTCTGAGGTTTTATCCCTCCTTGCTCATCTTCATATTTGTTCTTACTCTGGATTTGACTGTCTGCTTGTGGTATGTGCGCTAATTCATGGCAAGGGGACATTAGTATTTCTATTACAGTTGGTAAATTTTGTTAGAAGTGATAAATTAAAAACCTGACATGTAAAGGCATGCAGGGATTTTCTTTTCAAGCAATGAATTGGGGTTGAGGTCCCTGTTGGTGAAGTGGGAAGTATATTTTAGTGGTATAATGAAGCATACCAAATGTAGTTGATTTCCACTTTCACGTTGACACACCGTTGTATTCCTCCCTGGGAGCTAAAGCAGTGAATCATCTCTGTCCGTGTTTTGGTTAACAGAAATGTAACATTTAGCCAAAATAAATGAAGTACAACCTTCAGCTGGTGAAGAAGGCTGCCCACTTTATAGTTGGAGATGTAGGTAGAACTCATCCATTGTTAAAATGCCTGCAGAATACAGGTAATGGGCAATATTTGTGTCAGTGAATAGAAGTATTATGTCATTTGCATTAAGTATAAACAAAAAATCCTTGTTCAAGTTTCCACTAGCTCAAATACATGTAGTGAATACTGAGGGGAAAAAAAAAAAAATTGCTTTTATTGAGTTCAACATAGTAATCCTAATAGCAGGGCCATTGCTGTCAAGTCTTTTAGTGGAGCTTTGGTACAGTTATGTTGCAGAGGAGTTAGGTGAGCTGTTTTGCTGTGCTGGAATACACAGTCTAGGGAATAACTTGGGAAAAACTATGTATTGTTACATAGGTTTTGAAAAGAATATGTCTGCTTGAGCAAATTAGGGTATGGTTCACGTTGAACCATGATAAAGCAAAGGTACATCTGGTTGGAAAATTGTTCAGGAGTCATTGTCAGCAGTTTCCCTTTGCACCAAGATTAATATACGGATCTAGTTCTCATGTTTTATTTTGATTTTGATGGCAATAGTGAAGCTTAGGATTTGTGAACCATGCCAGTGTGGAAAGAGCTGTCAACATTTTTTGGCTATAGGGTAATAATTGTAACAAATTGAAAGGATAGTCTGTGAAAATGCAAAATATTGTAATTGGGAAGGTGGATTCTAAAGTGAAGTAGTAAAATGGTTCTTGGTATTTTATATCTGACTCCCCTAAAGAAATTGATAATGTGATAGTTGGAAAATAAGGTAACTACCATCTAAACATATATTAACAGATGACCTGTTTGCATTTAGCTAGAAGGCTTTGTCCAGATTTTAAGCCCCTCTTTTAAAGAAAACACTGCTAAGTTGAATAGATTCCATTGCAGTTTAAGGAGAACTTTAAAAACGCAGAATAGCCTTGTGAAGTGATTGGGTGTTCTTTGATAAGGCTTTGTGGGAGGGGAAGAAATAATCTGTCTGCACTTGCTCAGATATTTGGCTATTAGGAAAAGATTCATCAACAAAAAAAAGTTGTTCTTAAAAAGTAAGAAGATTTCTTTCTGTTTATTTTTAAGGCAGTTGCTCAAATATCAGGCATAGCATTGATATGGTTGATCGCTCAGATCCTTTTCCAGATCTAAATAATGTATAAAGGGATGTATTTGTGGTGATTAGTCACAGATTCTTTTTTTTTTTTTGCCTTTAGTTTCTTTCATGATATTATTTTCTATTTTTTTTTAAATGACAAAATGCTCATTAATTACAATTGGCAGCATTATGTTATTTAATGTTAGCATTATCATGAGTCAGAGCTCCTGAAAAGCTATAGGATCTGTGTATGATCTTGGGTTTGGGTTGTTTTGTTCGTTTTGTGTTAGGATTTTATGCAGTGATATTTTTGCGTAGGTAGAAAATAATTTATTTTTTAAATAGCGCAATCATAATTTTTCAATTTGGAAACATAACTAGAAAAGAACAATATATCTTAAATGTTATTATGCTTAATTGATAAAATCCTTGTTACAGTAAAGATTGTGATACTTATATATACTGGTTTTGTGGATGATGCTATTTTATGTATAGTATAGACTTTCTTAATCATCTTATAAAAAAATTGAATATATCGAAGTCTAATGATTCTGTTATTAAATCAGGCAGCCCTCTAGAGAGAAGACTGACAGCTCGTGATCATCGCGTTTATAGCCAGTTAGTGATAATCAGTGAAGCAGTTTAAGGGAATCATTTTAACCAGCTAAGGTATTGTGGGACAACATAGTTACATCAGCTATGGGTCACAAATAAAATAAACATATATCCTGCATAAAAGCATCTAAGCAGCAAATGTTAGGGCTCTAGCAATAAGTCTGGGTGCTGTAATGCAGGAATACTCTTCCTGATTCATGAAAATGGAAAGGATTTCTCAGTAGGGCCCGAAAAGACAGCTTTCTTAAAAGCACCAGACTCTTTCTTTCTGAGATGGATTGGGTGTATTTCTTGCTGTGGATTTCACCTACACCTGAGATGCAGACTTCAAAACAGAGAAGATAAATAAAATTAACTTGGATAATGCTGTAACTTATAAAGCTCTAATATAAATGATGTGACTTTTGTAACTAAATTGCTGATTTGAGAATGTAGAAAGAAAAAGGCTAGCCAGGAAAGTTTCAATGAATCTGTCAGATAAATACTACTTTTGCAGTAGGCACTTATTACTGAGCATATCTCTTCAAGGAACTTCTTTAGCTTCTAGCAGAGATTAAATTAGGGAGGAAGGTTGACTCACCTCAAAAGTAATTTGGGGAGACGTGAATTAACTCTTCAGATTCAGGAAGTAAAAGTCTTACTGGCTGAACCACATCTGCCATCATCACTGTTTCAATTACAAAAAATGTGTGTGCAAGAACAGTCTCAACATAGAAAGCTAGAATAGCAGGGCAGTAACTGTGGCATACACCTCTTGGCTACTAGACGGGACTCCTCATTTCTGTGGTCTGGTCTTTTTTGCAGAGTGGGGCGAATCTCTTCCATCTCTTGGTGCTTTTGTGGTTACAGCTGGAGGTGTGAAAGATAGCAGTTACAGCCTGCTGGAATGAGACTCGTTTCTGAAGGCTCAAAAATGCCCTGTGGCCTTATTTTCATATGGATTTCGATGTGTTTTCCAGTAGCATTGCTGTCAGTGGAAAATTCTTTGCTCTGAGACCTTGTCTATGAGGAGTAAGTAAAGGGAAGCCTTTGTGAGACAGCGCACAGGTGTGACTTTCTGAACTCAGTAAGAAGTAACATAAAGCTTTTACCTGTTTATTTGGTCCCACACAACATTGTCTAAGGATTGCAGGTTTGCATTTTTACATAAATGCCCTTGAAAATTTTAACGGGAAGTATTTTTAATTAATAGAATATGAATATGCTAATGGGTGTTATCAAGTAAATGCAGTTGTCTCCAGCAACCTACTGAACTTTGAAGATGTAGCAGTTGTATTAATTGAGTTAATTCCTCTGTTGCTTCTGAACTGTTTCTTACTTTATGGTTTTAAAATATCTTGTGTCTCACACTTGATCTTTCTCACCCGCTTACCACTCAAAACTAAATCTATTCAGTAGAGCTCTTGATGTACCCAGATTGGACTCCCAACAGTCTTGCACTGGCAAAAAATGGCACTTTCATTTTATAATTGGTATTTGAGAAAGAAATAGACTGCTTGAAGACCCATTTGACAGAACAATCCTGATGAGTATTCTTCCCTCTTTTAATAAAGATGGTTATAAGGATTAGACACCCTCTAATTCAGGATCTCCCTACAAAATCTGAACAGCTCTGTGGGACTCCTGGAGAAACACTTCATATAAAACCTTTTCCCTGTTTGGTTTTTTTTTTTTTCAGAATTCTGCTGATTTATTGCATCTCAGCTCCAGTGTTATCGTTTGTTCCTTGTGATTCTTTGTCTTTCATACTTCCCTTGGCTATTGAAAGCTTGACTGTTGGCTTTAATCTACTGCAGTGCCCTTGCAATGTGTGACATAACATACATCTATGAATGAAATGGTATGATTTATGAGCTCGTGCAGGATTTAAATATAAATCTCAAAATGCTCAGCTCTACGTTCATGACTTTTGGGCTTTTATGATTGCATGAAATGTAGTTAAGTATGTCATAGCTGTATGAAAACCTTTGAGACCAATGGTTAAAATTGTTGAATTTTTAAGCAAAATTAAATAATCTTTCTTTCAAACCATATGCTTCCAGCAATGTATGCAATGTCGGATACACCAGACATTCGTATATTTCTTTTGGAAGGCAACTGGTGTAAAAGTCTGATGGGGGAATCTCAGTGCAAGTTTCTAAAGACTAAAATAAAACTGCTTGCAATAAAAGCCAATGATTATTACAGAAGTGAAAAATATTTAGGCCTCCTATTCTTTGGAACAGGGAGGATCTCCTGTGTGTGGAGTGACTTAGTAGGTTTATGTCAATTTTGCAGCCTAAGAACTTTTTCTCTGTAAATTGGTGTGCAGAGGGTAATAGATGTTTTAGCACCATAGTTGTTTTTTGGGATTTATTTTTTGTTTGGTTGTTTTGTTAAAATTTAGCTTTAAACCAAATTAATTTTAAAGGACAATTCCTCTTCTATTTATGTAAATGCCCTGATTCAGGGAGAGATAATGTGCGGTGCAAGGTCATGTTCTTTGTGCCTGAAAAGAGGCCTTAAAAAGAGCTTCAGGTAGTAGGAAATTGAGTTATAAAATTTGAAAAAAATTTGAAAAAAAAAAATCAAAAAAAAATCATCAGTGTTATACTGGCTCTTGTACTGCCTAGTCTAGTTCTGGTCATTACGGGCTGTAAATATTAGTTCATTCATTTGTTTTCCAGAGATAAGTGATGCGATGCTTTGTGTTAGGAAGCTTTGTTTAGGTAATGAAAAATATTGCCTGTGTGCTGAAGGAAATGCCAGACAGGCAGGGTGAGGTTTGGCCTCAGCTACCAATTGCAAGTCATGAACTCTGTGATCAGGTTTCTGTGCCATTAGATTTGTACTAAAAAGGCCTCCCATGTTTTTTGAAGTAACAAGTAATCTGTCACTGAATAAGCTGGCAGAAATTAAATCAGTTTCACTGAATATACTGAATATCCAGGTGACAGTTGCCTTAAGTCTGAAAAAATCCTTTTTTTTTTTTCAATTGCAACAGTCGTAAACTTGTTCATGAAATTATTTTGCACCATTCTTCCATATACGTTGTAGAAATTTACAGCAGGAGATCACAGTCTAAACAAGTAGCACAGAAGGAAAAGGAATATGAAGCTTAGTGTTACTGAAATGGAGGGGTCACATACTGGGATCCAGGAGTGCAGCTTACTCCATCTGAGTGAATGCTCCTCTTCCCTTGAATCTTAGCTGAGGAACCAGCCAAGTCCCAGGTTCTTCTGGTTGTGCTTCCAGAATTCATGAGGCTGCCAAAGCAGATTTTGGAAATGCTCCCAGTGTCTCATTTAGATGCATCTAACATCCCTAGCTGGTAGGATTGCTTTAAAAATAAACTCCTCATACTAGTGAAGAATGCTAGCACAGGCTCTATGCAGTGGGTGGAGAGATTTCGAATAGACTGAGTGGGGCACACGAAAAGCAATGTTGCTAGAAATAAGGCACTTGACAACAAGAGGTTACCTAGATTTTGTACAGAAAATGGCTTTTTAAGTTAAGACTACTATTAACGTAAAATGGCCAAAACCTTACAATTGCTGCAGTCCAGCATTTCCTAAAAGGCTGAGGAAGCCACTTGTGTGTCACAATCTGACTTGGTCTGGGGGTTTGCAGAAAGATCCCAGGGACCACAGGGTTGCATGTGCTATCTCCTCCCAAGAATGACATGAAAGATGTCTTGAAGATGTTGCACATTTATTTGCATTACCTGTTTTGTCTCTAACAAAATTTCCCCCCCCCAAATCAGAATAGTCTGCCCGCAATCATCTTTAAAATTTGTAATACATTTGAAATGTCACTTTTAAAAATTATATAAATATCTTTGCCATTACTTTTAAAAATCTGTTTTTGGAAAATACGACTTTTCCAATGAATTCTGACTAGGTGTAAATTAAATTCTAAGGCTAGTTTTATGTATTAAAATGCTGTGCTTGTTTTAGTACACGTATGAGGCATACACTTCTAGGCACTGTTATTTAAAATAAACTCTCTATTCTCCTAATTACGTTACACTGTGTTTAAATTACTATTCAAACTACCACTTACTTTGACTAATCAGGTTAATGGATTTAAAAATCAGCTTCAGACATGACAGGTAGGTGGAACAGAAACATCATACTACTACTTAAATCCAGATTAAAAAGAGCGTAAAAGAGAAAAAGCCCAGAATATGAGGCTCAAATTTTCTTCTGCAGAAAAGGGTTTAAGACAGCGAAAGCATGTTTCTGCTACTTATCTTTAGTATGAGTTCTCTAGAATTTTAGCCTTTCTACATGTTTTACAAAAGGGACAGACAAAATTAAGCATTGACATTGCACGTTTGCATTTAATAATTCTAGGTACACGTAATTGTAGCAGATGAATGCTGCTTATTACTGGAGAAACATTATTTGGAAAAACACTTGAAATTCTAGTTTGAGTTCTGATGAGATTGATTTATCATCTTGGTAGACGAAGTCTAGTGCTTCCATGAAAAGAGGAGAAAAAAAAAAGACTACTTGGGTAGTTTTTAGACCATTTGTGTTTCATAATGAAGGGCCCTTTAAAATTTGGCACACTGTAGTATCTGTATCAGGATTTGGAAATCCGTGGTGCCATATATCAATGATTTGAAGGTGGTGATAGATATTCTAGCACCTTCTTAAAGGTCTGGATAATTATCTGTCCTATAAAAGTTCTAATTGATTAATATATTATTCATTGGTTTTGCTGGCAGAGCTACTTTCCTCTATCTTAAATGTAGCAGTTCTAGGAATGCGTCTGGAAGAACTCTCTGGGACTAATGGAGTGAACATGATAGAACCATGCTGCTGAAATTAAGTCTCTCTAGACACAGAAGAGCTTTAGCCTGATAACTCTCCAATTCCCTAAGTGTCAATGTGGAGCACTCGGCTTCTGTCAGCACTTTGGTATGTTTTTAGTGCCCTGGAAAGGCTTCATCACTGTATCGGGACAAAGACATGAGAACTGTGCCATTGGAAGCTCAGGGAGCACAGGCATAGAAGGGCTGCAAGCTCTGCATTTTTAATAACCTTCTTGTCCTGTATTTAGTCAGCACCCTGAAGGCAGAATCTGTTTTAATTACCTAGTCACCATAGTCTCTCAATCATGTTTTTCAGTCTCCTCATTGAACCTCTGTGAGACTGAACCAGTAAAGTTGCTCAGATCTTACTGGTGAAGTATGAAGAAATTACTTGCAGGCTCTGGAAATCCTGTAGTCTTTGCCTGTTTTGTTTTTCAAAAGAATCCCAGTGGTTCAGGAATCCAGGCAGTAACTTTTTAGGGAATGAAAAACTTAAGCCCATACATACTGCCTCTGTTCTGTACACTTCCTGATGTTATCACTGGGCTCAGTCCTGCAAACTGAATTCAGGTGGAACCTCATGCAGATGGAGAAGCCCGCTCTCATTTCTTCAGTCTTCAATGAATAGTTGGGACTGTTGGTTGTTCTTAAGCACTTTAGTTGTCTACTGCCTCTTAATACAAACTGATTCTGAGTTGTGAATACTCGAGAGAGTATATAAATACTGAAGCAGAAACCCCAGGGAGGAATTGCTTTTAGTCATGCAGTTATATATAGTATAAGGTACAGATGTGAATCTAAATTTCTTATTTAACACTGAGATGGCCTTAGGGAGTCAAATCTTGTGTCAGAGACTTATTTTTATGAGCACAGTGTAAATTCAGGAGCAAAAAATTAGTGCTCCAGACACTATAATAATCCAATTGATAGATGCCTCGTCACATGCACAAACAGCCCTACGTTCTCCTTTGTGTTTCAAAAGGAGATGGACCATCAGGCTCAATTTTTAAAAGGGCACAAAACGTACACATTGGATAAGAAGTAGTGTAGATATTCTGCAGAAACCATTATTTTTACTTCTATCTTTTCAAAAGCTTTGAACATTCTTAGGGATAGGTCTAGTCTAACAATTCTTTCTTTGACGTTGGAACATGGCAGATGCTTTAAAAGAAAGTACAGTCAAGCATATCCTATAAAGGGGGTAGTTATGAGTTAATCTTTCAGTAAATTGTTCCTTTTTTTAAAATTTTATTTTATTTTTTTTTGTCTGGATCACTCTTATTGCCTCAAAGCCATTGAAACAAAGTTTTTGCTTCTCACTGAAACATAGCAGCTGTTTCCATGCCCCATACGTACGTACTTTTGAGTTCTATGTCTGGGTGCTGGGGCAAGATGTTCCAGTACTCTACTCAGTAGTTGTTGTTTCCTTCAGTATTAAATTTGCTGTTACATTATATGTACTGCTTTAATTTTACCTTGGTACTGCCTTTCACAAGAATTAAACCAAAAATATTCCTGGATGAATCTCGCTCTCAAATTATATAGCTAAAACATATTTGAGGTACAGGAGATTCCTTCTCCAAAGGTGATTCATTTTGTGTTGAATTTAAAAGGTAACCTGTTTGTTATGAATTATGGAGACTTTCATAAAATTGAGGTCCATAATTAGGAAGAAAGAATATGCATGAGTAATTTAGTCATGTAATGAAAGACTGTCACAGGAAACCAAGTGGATGAACAGATGCTGAAATCCTTGCTATGATTCTTGGCTTATTTATTTTTCACTTTCTTTCTAGCTTTCTGAGTCATGTTGACCTGAGATATTTGCAAATGTCCACACATTACAACAAAATATTAACATTACAGCAGATATTCAGTAGAAATAATTGAAAATTAAAATAATATGGATTCCATACCACTGAAACCAGAGTTTAACAAATAGGCTTTTTCTGTGTTTCAAATTAATAGGCAGTGATAAATTGAGCAACCTAAATTATGAATTATATGTTTCTGCTGATAGCTAGAAAGTGTTTCTGAAGAGAGTGGGCTTATCTCTGTAAAGATCACATTTCTTTGATGTTTATTACTGTAGTGTTAAAGTCATCTCCATTACTTACATCAGGCTTAGGAGAGACACACAGTGTTAAAATATATCAAAAAAACCCAACCCCAAACATAAACCCATTTACTTATCCCCGGTGTAGGGAAGAGATATAATTAATATATATACATCACAAAAATGCCTACAACCATGCAAAGAGTTGGTGTTTTCACTAGATAGGGTAGAATGGAAGAGACATATAGGTAGTGTTTTACTGCGATGTGCTGAATATGTTCAGAGAAAAGAGTCTGAAAAAAAGGAATTGACTCACCTTTTGTGATAGCAGCACTGTGTACTTTACTACCAAATCCTGGCAGTTAGGTACTTTTTGATAGGACTCAACTAACATGCTTTGATATAAGCAGAGGCCTAAAGGGACTCTTGAAAATCCCGTGTGTTAAAAGCATGTTTGTGTGATTATTGCCGTTTCCAAAAAGATAGGCAGCAGGAAAGGTGAGAATATGTTCTGAATGGTCCTTCAGCATATGGGAAAACAAGTAAACTTTGTAGAATTTTTATCATAAATTAATAGAAATAATTCAAGAAATTGTATTTAACACATACAGTGAGTTTAATGAAAAAAAAAAAAGTATTTTCAGTACGTTTGGTATTGTGACTGTGCGTACCTAATTCTGTGAAATTCCCTTCTTTTTTTCCTAGTGAAGAATCAAAAGGCCATAATGATGTTTTTGCTAAAGGCATTAAATACAGTCTCAATTAGTTAAACTCTTTTCTCTTTATCCATTTGTGCAGTCATAACTGCCTGAGTTCTGTCTGTAATAATGGGTGTTTGTTCATAGGAAAGACCTGGAATCTTCAGAGAGATCATCTTTTCATAAGCACAACTGCTATCTTTATTCAGCAAGTTCCTTTGAGCTGTTTTAGAGCGTTTTTTTTCTTACTCATTTCATTTAGTTTCCAACTGTACAGAAGATCGTTGTACTCTTCTATTCCCCTGACAGAGCAGAGCAAAGACAACTTGCATTAGAGCATGCTGCCTAGTTTCATTTTGATATTAATAGAACATTTTTGCCACTAACACAAGAAAGATAGGGAAGCATTAGGTGTGCTTCATTGTCTAGTGACTGACAAGCTAGAAACTGGAAATCTAGAACCCCCCCCACTAAATGCCACCTTTAAAGCTGGAGCTGATGAGAAATGCCTCTTTACTGTGACTTAACCTTGCTGTATCCATTGCATCTTTATAGAGAAATGAACCTGACTTCTTAGGAGAAAAACTGGTTTTATCTCCTGAAAGAGTTTTGGTTTGTTGGGGGTTTTTTTGTGGTTTTGGGGTTGGGTTTTTTCCAATTTGGGAAAAAAAGTGCCTTGGTAAGGCTTCCGTAGACATCTTTGTAGTATGCTATAGCTCATGTTTGAAATGAGAGCTTTTGGAATCCTTTATGAAACTAGAAAGGAAGGTTCAAAGTATGTATTCAAACAATAACATAAACTCTTTTCGAAGAGTATTTATGGAAGTTCTCAAAATTCTGTATTTGTCTTGGTTGACTAATCTGCAGTGCTTCTATTTTTTTCTGGTTTTTAGAAGAGTTTACACTAAGGCTCTGAAAGCTAAAAGGAAGATTACAACCCATGTTGCTTAAAATATCTGCCCTGAGTTTTAAGAAGTAGTATGCTAAAGAAGCAACAAACCTTTCCACGTTGCTCAAGTCCACACACTGAATGTCAGAGTAAGCCTCTGACATGGAGCTGAAGTTACCACATGCACATGTTTGTGAGACTCAGCATCACACTTGGGAATGATTGCTCAAAGACAAGCCGTCTTGTAGATCAGCTTAGAATACCCTTGCCTTCTTGAGAACGGAACAAAGAGTAAGACACGTTGGCATTTATTGAATTGGTGAAATGATAGTCGAACCATTTGGTGTTAATCCTATCATATCCCTGGTTTTGAACGTTTTCTAGCTACATCCTTTAGCATGAGTAGTCTTTCTATATCCATCCATCCTTAATCATCTCTGCCAAATGGCACCTCCTGTTTGCAATACCAGGTACAAAATTACTTTGGCCTTTGATGCTGCAGAAATATTTCAGAATGACCTCCCAGTTTACTTTCTTTTGATCAGAATTTTGTGTTCAGAACTTTATTCCACAGTTGCTTTTACACAATGCAATCACTGTAATTTCATATCATTTTTTTCTCAATTGAATGTGCTGTTGTTTTACTATGACTTAGTGTTTAGATATGTATTCATGCTACAGTTTAATGGGTCATCTTGAGAAATTATATATTACTATGTTTGAAGGTGCTGTAAGTAGGAATGTTTTCAGGCAAACACAGGCTGTCTTGACGATACTGAGCAACCTAGATACCATTTATATTTTTTGTCAATGTAAAACATTGTTAAAGCCCTTTGTTAACTAAGTTAGTAAAAGAATAGAAAGTCAAGGTACTAGACTGGTAAGGAGCAGGGACAAGAAATGTCTTGGAAGTCCAGTTAGTGACTCTGGGAGTATGTACATCTCAGGATTGCAAAGCTGACAAAGGCAGGGGAGCCTTCAATACCTCTTGTGCAAAATTCTTCTAGAAGTTCTTGGGAATATGAGCTGCTTTTGGACAAAATGTTGTCTGGAAAAAAAGATGTGAAACTGTGAACAGGGTGATTGCCCTGCTTAAGTGCTAGGCTCACAGAATTAGACTTCATATAATTGCTTGTAAATTAAAGAATAGACCCCGTCATTAATTCCTTATGGCACACACATTGTGAAGCCTCAAATATGTGATTTCTTGAGGCAAAACAGGCAACAGTAACTGTATTTAAGCCATAGGAGAGAGGAGCAATCACAAGCTTTGGGACTAATTAACCTGCAGTTTAAATGTATTCTGATATGTCAGGAATGGGACCTAGTTCTCAATTTCATCTCCTGACAAGCAGGGTGATTTCTGTTGAGAAAACAAGACGGTGCTGGACAGGGTTGTGCTGCAGGACTGGGGTACTCCACTGCCAAACTGACTGTTTCTACCCTTTCTCAGGAACTGCTCCCCTCTTGCCCTCTTAACCACTGCTTTTCTGTGTTAAGTAGACGCATAAAAAAGTGAAATTAGAAAGGATGATGTCATTAGAGAAAAAAAGCGTTGTTTGAAATATGTCTTGGGACAGTGGACAGCAAACTTTGAAATTCACACTTAACTAGTCTTTTCTAGGGCTGGTAGGAGAAAAGAAGTATGCAGTCTTGTGGTCTCACTCTCATCAATCTAACCTTCATTTGCAGCTGTAATCTGCAAAGGGCTTTATGCTTTTCAGTCAGATTTGTTGCACCATGGGGTCAGTCATTTCTGCGCCAGTTCATATGGAATAGATGTAAAACAAAACTGCCATCACATTGGGGACTGGTTAACAAGTACCAGCCTTTAGCAGCATGTATTGCTATTAAGGAAGAGTTGATGAAAGGCACAAATTCAGTTCAACAAAAATACCTAAATAAATCTATCCAGGGCACAGATCTTCATGACAGTTTGATTGTGTGGAGTGTATAAAAGGTATTACATTAGAATTATCTCAAAACCCAAAGTTTGAGTGCCAAGTAGAACTGCAGTCTGCCAAGTAATGGGGGGGTGAGGCAGGAAAAAACAGGAGGAAAACTGTTGCTGTGACTTGTTAGTTAAAGCAGGATGTAGGAAACTACTGGGAAGATAGCAGAGAAATGGTTACTGTGAGAGGATGCCTAAAATCAGTTGAAGGGAGAATGAAGCATTGCTAAAGAAAAGACCAGAAGGAATTAGTTTATCTTCAGTATCTAAGTGTAGAAGCCAGAAAAGAAGCAAAACATCATTAGAAATCTATCAAGGAGGAAGAAGACCTACTCAGACAGTGGTTCATGTATTAATACAGTCTTTATGCAGTTACTCCTCTTGGTTTTTTCAGTGGTGGAGGATGAAGAGAAAGCACCATGTTTTCGACTGGACAGGTAGACAGGCAAGTGCCAGTATAATTTTCTTGTGGAACAACAGGAAATTTTTCTTTATTTCAGTTCATTTAGAGTCAGTTAACTTTGCTGTACCATTACTGAAATAAAAGTTTATTAGTACTGCAACAACGTATTAAAGAAGAATAAAATATATTGAAAATGAACTCCCTTTGACACTGTAATAGCATTTAATTGACATTAAATAGCTCCTTTGGAACCATTATGGATATGATATGAATACAAATGTATGAAACGTTTCCATCATATTGAATCAACAACTTCAACAGATGAAGTTACATCATTGGAGTCTTTAACACTCTCACTTTTGTAAGTGAAGTTAGTACTTAGGCAAGTGCCGTGCTGACATTTCTGAAGACTGAGGTTTTAATGTGTGAAGCTTGTTTGTCAGAGCAGTTTTGGTAACAGGGCATGAACTGGAGGAGCTAATCAGAGCTTTCTGCAACTTGTCTAGCCTCTCGTCGAGGCTGCTGGCACTGTCCTCAGATGTCCAATGACAGATGCAGTAAAGGAGGAAATGGTAGCTAGGAAACCAGATGAGTAGATCCATGTGATTTTCACAACGTTGTATCCCCTTCACTGTGCTTTCTTCAGTAATAAGACTTAAAATAATAATGGGGAAAAAAAAAATGTTAGGTTTTGAATGCAACTTTCTTAGGATACAGAAGCCTGGGTGAGCATCATGAGTTTTTACGGGTTTAGCGTTACTTTCCTCTCTCTCTACTCATGATATTTTCATCTCTCTCTTTTCATCTGGTAGAATTGAACCTATTGCAACTACTAGTGCACACTGTGCATAAGAAAGAATGGGCTGGATCATATTCTCAAGAGCTCAAGTCATTCTGAGATTCAGTGAAACCAGAATGGAGACAAAATGAGGCTTTAACTGAGCAAGCTGTTGGTGTTTGAGATCTTTCTAATTACTTGCTAATTGAAGATACTGGAAGGCACTGCATGGCTTTGCTAAGCACACTGTTGTATGTGGTTCTCTGTCTGGATTTCTGCATAATTTTCTCCCTATTAGGTTAAAGTGTGTGGTACCAGAGATTAAGGTATTAGATCTGTTAATTTTGGCGAGGTATTTCTCTTCTAACAAGCAGATTAAGACATACCCGTCTACTGATAGGCATAATACAAAACAGCACTTTTATTTGTGCTTTCTAACTTCTTGGAAGCCTACTGAATTTTGCATTTGATTCTTAATTGGCAAAAGCAGTACTTTAATAGCAGGCATATTCCACTTACAGTGTGATGCCTTTGGGAATCCTATCGATGTACACTGGACTTTTGAATATATTTTGAATAATTACATAGTATCTTGTTCTGAAATAAAACTTGTGCAGATAGAAAAGCAGCCTTTTGTGCAATAGCAATGAATCATTATTTAGGCCTAACTTGCTATGGACATGTAAGGTATTTTAGGAAGAGAAGTCATTCCTGCAGCAGCAGATGGAGGATTTCTTTATATATGCTTTGGTGCAAAGGAAGAGCTAAAATAAATTTCATTTGAATGAGATTGTCATGTCAACACTTACTATTTAAGAAAATCCTGTATCTGTGTGCATTTTTACAAATGCAGTTGTGTTTCTGAGGTCATGCTAGTTTAGGACTAGACACTTCAGAAAAATCCACTGACTGTCGAGGGGAGCTGTATGTCAAATTCCTTTAGGGTAACATTCTAGTCTGGAAGCTTGCTTTAGAGAGATGTTTGCCAAGTGTTGTTTTCAGGCTCTAAAAGGTGATAGCAATGAAGCTTGTTCAAGGAAAAATATCTACGAATAGATACTAGACATGCAGGTTTTCATTATAAACACAGCAAAGAACTGCCGTGAATATTTGAAATAATTATTCCGAATAAATAGGATTTTCCTAAACAACTGCATTTAGAAAACAGCTGCTGGGTCAGTTGAGGGCTGGAAGGACAGTGGATCAAGCTGTTTATACCTCCATACCTGGGTTTCAGTTACTCTTCTTATCGTGATCAGTAAAGAAAAACCGAAGATTATTTATTTCACTAATTCTTAAAACCTTTGGATGAGTGAATCTCTCTGGGCCAGCTCACCAGCCAAACCCTGTCACTCCCCTGAAAACTGAGACCTGTACCTAGTGCACAGGGTACAAGCAGTATTCTGCTTCCAGCATAAGGAGCCTCAGCTTGTAGAAGTGACATGAAGACTGTTTGGTTCAGCAGTGCCGCATATGGAAAACACTGTTGTGTTCACTCCTTGAGTAAATAAATTATTTCTCCTTTCTGAACATGAGTATGAGTTTATATGTTCCAATTCAGATCCCAGGTTTTGGAAGAGTAGCATCTACTGACAAAGACGAGGTAAGAACCCTTTTGAAAGGTGGTGTTTTCAGAGAGGAAGAAAGGTTTAGCTCTCAACTGGAGGGAGGTGAAATGTTGGAAGCTGAAGAAGAAGAGTCAATGCTTCACCTTTCCTGATATTAATACCTAATTACCACAATTTCACTGCAAATAGGTATGATTTGAAGTGGGAAGGGATCATAAAACCAGTATCCAATTTGGAGATGAGGTTGCCTGCCCTAAGAAGCATGTTCTCTGATAATAGGTAAAAGCTGTGCCAGCATTGGACACTAGGCTTTGGATTCAATGAAGCGTTTAAGCTCATAACTCTTATTTAACCTTCTCAGCAGAAATTTTAATAATTTTTGCTTGAGGCCTGGAATAATTTGGTTTGTTGTTGTTTTTTAAAATATTTTAAAATAAGGTATTGAGGACTTCTTGGAATAATACAATTTTTACTCCTCCACATTAGATGAGTGCAGGCAGACAGGCCAGCCAGTAGTGTTATGTAAAGTTATACCAGCAAGCTTGCAACTCTAGGTTCCAGCTCCACATGTTCTATATCATAAGTTGTGATAGCATCCTTATGTATGCTTTGAATACAATGGTATGTTCTCAGAACACTTCCCTGCTGCTTCATGCTTAATAGTCATGTTTGTGAGGAAGACAGATTCCATGTTGCAGCGAAGGGACTTGGTGTGCAGTCACATTCCATGACTTGGGGGTGTGCTCACTGTACTGGCAGTGCTGATGGTAGACCCTGTACTTCCCCTGTGCTCACTAGAGCCTATGCCACTCTTTTCATTGCTTCTGGGTACAATTCAAGATGATGAGCTTTACCTGGAAAGCCTACTCTTGCCGTGCTTGGTAGATTGGAAGTAAATGAGTTGCTTTCAATAGCCCCCTGTAAATTAAAACACGTAAGGGCTAAACCGTTAATTTTCTCAATGGAAAGCTGTCAGCTCTGGAATGTTTTCCTCCATTTATGCTGTATTTTAGTGACCTTAAGGACATGACATGAGGTTTGTCTATCCACTCTGGCTGTTATCTAATGAAGTGGTAATACAGTAAGCCTAGGAACCACTTTGCATGAGACATCATTCAGATGGATGTCATTTGAATTAATTTTAATATATGTTTAGAAGCACCTTTAATGAGGAAAAAACATTTTTTATTTATAGTGATAGTGTATTATTAGTTGTTTGCATAGATAGTGTGGTGCTTACCTCAACCAATACCTGCAGTGAGTCTGAGAAATCCCCGTAAAAATTGCCATCTTCATTATTAAAGAACTGCTGCTGTCACCAATGCATTGTTTAATTTCAGTCCAGTTTAATGTCTGGGGAAACCTTTGCAAATTTGTATTTTCATGTGTGGGAACTGGTGAAGTACAGCTTCCAGAGGGAGCAGTCTTTGGCCACTCGACCTGGAAAACAGCTGGTGAGTTGTCTACTTTTTGCAAACGGGTCATTTCTGTTGCTCAGGGAACTGTACTACTATGCACAGTTGAAAATGTGGGAAGCTGATTATGCTTTCTCAGATTTGGGGAAGAAAGTACTCTCTTCCACACAGACACCTGCCAGCATAGCTCCTCAGCAGCCTTCCATGGCCCTTCCCCAGTGCTCTGTCACAATACCAGTGATGGTGATGATGAGCTATTTCACTGTGCCATCTTTTAAGTGCATGAGGTTTTTGAAAACAGTAACAAGTTAATATGAAAAAATCAGATATGAAGTAAGAGAAGGAAAAGTATGTTTGCCATCTTCATATGGGGGTAAGAAACATGGATTTGTACAGTAAATACGGAGCTGAGACTGTCAGAAGACATTTTTTTCTTCATGTGTTAAACACATGTGCATCAGTGGTTCTGAGCTTAAGGCTTGATCTGCTTCAGAATCACAGAATCATTAAGGTTGGAAAAGACCAACCCATCTACCTAACATTATCACAAAAGGTGCTCCTGGTCACAGAAAGTGCTCCTGCACCTCTAATATTTCCTTCTTTGAAGAATGCTCAGCCTTTTTTGGTCCCTTTTGGCCTTTAGAAGTGTCTCCCAAGGGACTCTTGAAACCAGTGTCCTGAACAGGCCACAGTCTGCCCTCCACAAGTCCATGGTCGTGGACCTCAAAGAAGATGGTAAGGTTTTAAACCCTAGCACAGATGTCCATATAAAGCAACTTAATATGCCCAAACTGCTGATGCATACTTCATCTTTGTGCAGGTTTATATATTTTTGCCGTATCTCTTTTTAGCGTCCGTGCTTTTGCCATCTTGTCTGTCAATTTGAGAAAGGAGTTCAAAGGATTCTAGAAAAGACCTACATTATTTAATAAGAAGTTCTTTTTTTTTTTTTCTTCAGCTAATCATTCAATCTCTGTATTTCTAGCTTTTATGTTGATATATAATTATTAAAAAAAAAAGTAGAATTTACTTTTAGCACCCTGTTGAAATTTCTCTAGTCAAAGCATCAATCTGAAATACACTTAAACTGGGGGGAAGGCTTAATCAGCAGCTACTTTTGTCATTGTACAAAGCAAAGAATGGCTGTTCGAATAATGCCCAGTTGATTATAAAGGAGATGTCAAATGTAAAAAAAAAACAAAACAAAAAACCAACAACAAAAAACACCACCCCAACCAAAACAAAAAAAAAGGCAGAATAGAATCTGATTGAAAATTGAAAAGAATTAACTTTATAAAGCTAGATAGAGATAGCAGAGCCTTTTAATAAGAACAACTAGTACATTTTTTGAGACAGTTGCAAAAATGAAAATGGGTTTCAAGTGGTCCACAAACCCCTCTAGTATATTGTAAGTACTTAGATGTGATAAAGAATAGCCACTAGGTGCTACTGTTGAGTTTCAGAGCACTGGCTGAGACAGGGTTTCTGTGGCAGCCAAAATTTGTCGCTGGGAAGGAATGTGTGGGTAGCAGTTGTGCAACAGAAGTAAATAATTTCTCAGTTTTAGTGTTTGTGAAATAGAACCACAACCAACATTTTCTTCTGTGCTTCACCAGATATTATCATCTCTAACAGTAGATCACCGTCTCAGGTCCAACGTATATCTTTCCCCACATCCCTGGCTTGCAGCTCAGAGAGGAAATAATGCTAAATGAGAGAGGACTAAAATCACCTTATCGTTATGAAGCATTTTATCTCTTATTGCAGGCTTTTTGGCAAGCACGTGAAGTCAGCCTGCAAGTCTTTCTAAATAACACGTTTACTAGTTTAGAGTGGTGCTGAAGTGTAGGAGACCCTGCTTTTTTGCATGGATTTCCATTGACAATTTTCTTGGTCAGCAGAGCGTAAATATGTTTTGGATATAGCTGGTCTGTGCTTAGAAAAACAACAATAGTAATGACGACTCACAGTGTGATTGTCTTCTGACAGACAAAGTGACTTCAACAATGAATGTGGTTCTAAATAGTTTTGATTTGGGGAATAGATAATTAGAGCTTTCTGAATCGTAAATATTTTTTTTTTAATGGAAAATGTTGCATGAAACAAGTTTTCTGTGTTGAGATATGCACTTCATCCTCTCTTCTCTAGCACAGAAATCTTGTGCAGTCTATTTTTATGGAATATTTTTGATGGTTTGCTTTCAGCCAAAATAAAGAAAAGTTGGAAAGGTGTCTGGGATTTGGATTTTAGGTCCTAATCTAAGTAAATCCCTTAAAGAAAATAAAGAGTTCTCTTGAATTCACAGGCTTGAAGTTAACTTGTTTTGCTGGGTATTGTTGAAACGGGCCCTCACACAATGAAATACATTTTTATAAATATTATGGTAATAGCTGTCGTGGGAAATCTGTCAAGCATAAGCAAGCTGGTTTTGAGCACCACAGAGGCCATCTTAGAAGCAAAAGAAAAGTCTGTGTTTATAATTTGATGTAGAATTCTTTGTGGTGCAGATGTGTACCCATTGCTTGGTTAGTTGTGCAGCTGCATAAACCTTCTGGACATTGATGTGCAGAGACAGGAAGTGAATTAGAATCTATAGATTTATTTCAAGTTTGATTCATGTCTGCTGATAAAGAAGACTTCTGTTATCACCTTATAGTAATATCCTGGCTTTCATTTTAGGGTGGGGTTTTTTACTGTTTGTTCTAAAGACTGTTTTTATCTTGTGACATAAACGTGTCACAATAAACATATCTAATAAAGAAGCATTGAGTGTTGAGAACAATCTTTTTTTTTTAAGATATTATAGTATATCTGTAGATATTTACTCTTTTTCATAACTTTTAATATACCACTTGAAAAACTTTCAAGTTGTTTATTGTTCTCATTTTGAGAATCAGCAGGCCTTGTTTTTGTATTTGTTGAACTAGAATGTATTTGTGGCAGAGTTGCCTATTGAATGGCAACACTTAGAAGAAAATTTGAGAACTTCATTAATGATTGTCATTTTATCATGTTATAAATAAAATAATGAAATCTTTTCCACTCCTGCTTGTATTCCGTGGCTGCAGGTGGGGTTAGGTCTGTTTCTTCACCTTTGGGCAAATCACTTTTGCTTTCTGGACAAATTTATACTTAGCATAAGGAGTATGGGTGTATGAAGCTGGCTTCCATGAGTCTCTGCACATAGGTAATATTTTTATTAATCATACAATTGCTATTTATCACCTCTGATTTGCTGTGCAACTGCTGTCCAAAAGAAGCATAATGTTACTGACTTTGGACGAGCTCTTCCTGACTTGTGTTGCTTTAAGGGAGCTACAAACATAGCTAGTCCTTCAAAAGGTTTAGAAAAGGCAAATAAGTGAAGAATAAAGCAGAGTCCATTGTAGGCTGCACAGTTCAAAGTTTTTATTAAAGGTACAGATTTTGCTGATTACATTAAGACCATCATATAAGGAGCAGAAATTACTTTTTCATGGAGTTTCATTTTACTTTATTTTTTTCTCTCATTTTGTACTCTTGCTGAAAAAAGTAAGTAATTCTAAAATACTAAAAGCCCCATCCCAAACCCTTCTCTTTTTGTCTTCACCAATTTGTACAAAATAAAATTGTGTTTTCATAACACTTGAGTTTATTCCTTTTATATGCATTCCATGTTTACATTTGTATTTTGCTATGTCCTTGCATAAAACACCTCACTGTGGTGCTCTGATCAATTGATTCATTAACTTTGTAAAGCTCTTTGACATCCTTAGTGAAAGTTGCTATAGAATTTGTAAGTTCAATTTATCAATCTAAAGGAAATCATGTAGGAAAAAAGCAGTAAAGGGGACAGTAAATCACAGTGTCATTTGCATGGCTGTTAATGTCATGATTTCAAAGAATAATGATCAGCCAAGTGCAGTAGCTTGGGTGTAGTCCCTCAGTGAAAAAGTCTCTATATTCATTTACTTTTCAGTTAAGTACCCCACTTAAACTCCATCACCACTTTTCACTGTTTACTGCTCTTGTCAAGTTAGATGTTAATCATAATAATATGCTGTTACCAAAATATTTTCTTTACTACTACTAACGAATTCATTGTCATCATAGTTGAGGCAATAATTAGCGAAGTAAAAACCTTTGTGTGGAGGAATTTAAAGTAGGAAACTAACTTCAGCATTTGAGGGTGGCCTTTGCCTGACTCTGACAAACACTGTTGTATGAAGATATATTTCTGACTCTCTCTAAAACTTCATAAGTAGAAGTCAAAGTAAGTCTGGGACTTGAGTTTCGGGCCATACTTTTAATCCTTAGGGCCTGAGATTAAATGTCTCAATTTCTTAAAGCCTGCTCTTAAATGGTCATTTAGAGCTATCTTAGTCAAAGTTGTTAAATTTGACCTACATGCCTATCTGTATTTCAGTAGGGTGGAATTCCTACTTTTATCCTTATATTTAACTGCTGTTCTCTTTGTATATCAATTATAAATTGCCTTTTCTCCATTAAAATATTGCC
>WTSP01012020.1:3072-36478 GCA_025331215.1 Actenoides lindsayi
CTGCACTTGGTCCTGTTGAACTTCATACTGTTGGCCTCGGCCCATCGACCCAGCCTGTCCAGGTCCCTCTGCAGCATGCTAAAATCCAAGCATCGGTTCATCAATAATGCCCATGGATGAGTTAAAAGTTCCACTGCTTGTTCATGCTGAAGGAAAGCCTCAAAGAATTCAGCATAAATTATAGCTAAAGATTCCCATGGCTCTCTCTCCCCTAGTGCTTAGCAACGAAAATATGATGCTTCACTTAGTTGCAGGGCCACGGTGCCAACATACATAAAGTAAGGGCTGGGAGAGTTAAAGAAAGGATGTCAGTCATATTTTGGGGAAAAAATGACAGCAGTAGCTCACCAGAAAGTGTTATGGCTGACAGCTCCATCATTATCTTATTTCTTAGTATCATAGTCTGTAATTAGTGTGATGCTGATGTGCTGAGAAATACCTTTTCCACTATTTACAGAAAAGAAGGAAGCACTTATTCAAAACCTAGTCAAGTTTCCAAATGGTTTAAGTCTCATGCTAATTTCCCCAGATATTTTATATTAAGAAAGATGGATAGGCTTCTAAAACAGTATCATTTCTAGGACAAGAACATATTTCTATTTCCATGTTTATATTTATCAGTCTGAAAAAAAGTATACAGGAGTCACTTGACAAAAAATATCATGTTTGTGTTGTGAAATCCTTAAGCTGCAGAGGTACAACAATAAACTTCTTTTATGTGGTATATTATTAAAAATCACTTACTTGACGTAGAATCATAAACATGTATTTTATATTACAGCTAGCTAGAAGGTTACATCTTATTTGTGGTCTTTCTTCATTTGCAGGCATCACTTTTAGAAATTGTTTTTATTTATATGGATATAATGTCATAACTGAAGCAGCAGAAAAAGTTAGCCCAAAACACCTCAAAACCCCCTCCATTACAAGAGATGAGATTTATAGTTCCAGGGCAAGCTCACATAAACACAATTACCACACAAACTGTCTGAGACGTAGATAACATTGCCTAGGACAATTATCAAGGGCCTCCTTACCTTTTTTTATCATGTCCCATACTGTATCATGTCTCACAAATAATGAGACCGCAGCAGTCCCTGCAGAGCCATTGAGAGAAGAATATAATAGAAGTTAAAATTTTTGCCATTTGGCACAGACTTTACAAGAAATGATATAATGAATTTTGTACTTACATGATACATGATGTAAAAGGAAGTCCAAAAATTAAAAACATACATCTTTTGGGGGTCAGATTTAAATCCCCAGGACTTTCAAGACATGAAGAGTGAACAGCCTGACTACTGAAATATGAAACTTAGCATTATCATCATGCATATCCATCACTTTTGTTTATTAACCTATCTAGAATGAGACAAATTAGAGGGAGAGCCGTGGTGAGCATCTAGCATGTACTAGAGTAGCTAACACACCTTCAAAAGGACCATATTTTAAAGAGTTAGTTCATAACAATGAAGATGAGCTAGAATGGACTTCTTTAAAATATAATTCAATCATTAAGTGACTAATTTAATAAAACATGTGGAATCTGTTTATCCCTTAAGACGCACTGATTTTATTATTCCAAGCTTTACACATAGTTCTGAGCCACAAGGACTCGATATATCAAACCAACCATTCAACAGCTGGAAGTTATCACATGCAAATTTTTACCAGGTGGTGTTTTTCCAGTACATTTAGGTTTAGGTCCACAAGCTGCTCTTCATCTCTCAAGTGACAGTTAATGTTCACTGAAATCACTAGTAAGAGAGAGCACACATACCATGGGGAACCTCACTACTGTTCAGTACCTCACCAGCCCTTTGATGATGTTCATATATGTAACAATGCTGTTTGAATACCTGCATAAACAATTTATTCAATAGGTTAAGTTAATCAATAGAGTGAAAATCACTTTATATTGTAAAGGTTCATCTTACAGATGAGTTAAGCCCCAATTAAACAAATCCCCCACAGTTCAACCGCCTACACGGTCTTCTCAGTAAGCAGCCAAAGTCCACATTTTTAAATTGGACTAAATAAATGTATAGGAAAAAGGAACATGCATGGGGAAACTTTGGCAGAGAATAGTCTTACCCCTTCAGCCCTCAAGGTTTCAGAACTGTCATTCTATTAGAAGAATGTTGCACATCTCTGCACATGTTGCACATCTCTGCTCAGTCTATGTCTCTCCTCTTGGGGTCAGCCTTTGAGTAGGAACATGAGAGGTCATGTCTTGCCACAGGAGCCACTTCTAGAAATTTTTGTATCTCCTCCTCCACAAAAATACCATGAAAAATTGAAACAACTATATCAGAAATACATGTCAAAATTCTTCTCATAGTCTTTTGGAATAAATCTCCTGAGAGCACCATCCATGTATACTACTGTTATTAGTGAACTATTATAAGCTACTTATTTGAGATTATACAATTTTTGTGTAGTCCTTTATGAATAACAGGTTTTCTTCTTTAGCTTGCTGACTAGGGACTCACAAAATAGTGGTATGGGTGATTTAAGTTAACTTCAAACCAAAATTTTGCAACATTTTGAGACTGATTAAACCAATCACAAAATGTTAGCGGTTGTAGGGGACCTCCGAAGGTCCTCAAGTCCAACCCCCCTGCCAGAACAGGAAAAAACTAGAGCAGATAAAAATTTTTAATTTGGACTTGGAAAAAAAAAAAAAAAAAAAAAAGAACCCAGAACTAAATCATATGCCCAAGTTCTTCTCAGCTCCACATTCTTATTGAATCCAAACCTCCTTAAATAAAAACACCTGATTGGATTAATCTTTAGCACTAAGGAAATCACTGCTGCTCTGCTTACTGAGTGAAAGAGCAGTACTCTGATACCACACTTTTGGAAGACTCATCACTTGTCTGATTAATAAGAAAATGTACAACACAGATGAGAACATCTGCTATTTCTGAATTATTTGAGTTGGTGAAAAAGAATGGAAAATTTAAAATTATAAATACTATAAATATGAACATACTTAACTCTACCCACTTTTAAGGCAAGTAATGTCAAATTGAAGATTTAAATTTCTACATTCTCCAAATAGAACATTTTATTAATTTATACACCAATATTGTTAGGTAAAGCCAGCTGCTTGCCTCTGCCTGCTGATCAGAATGATAAGGAATGTCACTGCATCTGGTTTTGACAATAAATTATAATCTAAAATAAAAAGAGATCTTGCAGAATACATTGGCAACTGTTCATAAATGGTCACTTGGACAAAAGCATACAGAAATCAGTGTCCATATGCCCATGAGGAGCAAATCAAATCACTTGTAAGAAAAAGAAACCCTGAGGCAAGGACTAGTGTGCAGATACACTGGTAAACAGAAACAGAGCTAAGGGAAAAAGATGCCAAGTATGCCTGAAGGAGGCAGGCATACTTAAGTCATATAGGGAATATATATATATAGGCTACTTCACATATATAGGCTACTTAAGGCATATAGGGAATACGCAGGATCAGGTGTCAACTGTAGAGAACCTAAAGAAAGGAGGGATGTCTGCAGGGTAAGAGTGGAGAGGAGGGAGAGGGAGAGGAAGAGGGAGAGGGAGTGTTGCAGGTGCTTAAGTATTATGGCTGTTCTGGGGATGCTACTGGGTGGTGGAAACATTTGGCTGTTAATCCTAAAATAGTACTTCTCTTGTTCACTGGAGTGGGGTAAATATGACATGATTTTTAATGTAACATTTTTATTTCAACAATGCCTGAGGGTAGAATTTGAGCTTGACTGCAGAGAGTCACTGAAAAAAACCACACATAAAAAAATGGCCCTTGTCTCAGGAAATATAAAGCCTGTTAAAGCTTCCTGTTCTCCTTGGATAATAATCTGAGGAATGACAAATAGCAATGTGATCGAAATGTTGTTTATTTAAAAGTCTGTATGTCCTTTTTGAATCCAGCCAAACTTCTTACAAAATTCCAGTCCACCACCATTATAACCCCTTTTTCAAAGAATACTTATAGAACCTCAACCTTTCCAACAGATACACAACTCATCCAAACACATGAAAACAGAGATGCATACTGGAATAGAATAAATCCCTCAGTAAAACTCCCTGTCTTAACACTGGGACAAGAATTTATTCAAATGCTAGGAGATTGTAACCCTACCTCTACAATTTTCTTAACTAAATTAGATATTAAGTCTCCAGCTTCTTTCTAATAGTTATGTGGTAGCAATGAAAGGAAAATCCAAGACCTTACTTAAGTTAAAACTGATCTTCAAAAGCCTGCTAAAATTAAGCTTTCGTTTCTAGGCTTCTTCTTTGGCTTCTCTTCGCATTCATCCCTGAAGTTTCTAGAGCCCTGGTTGTCTTTCCTGGGTTTAATCCAATCCTGATGGATGCTGAGAGGAGCCTTTGTCCCCTTTCTCCCCTCCTTTCTCAAGGGACTCTTCTAAATCAGACTCAAGCTAAACTACATCAAATGCAAGCCACTGACAAAATTGCTTTTATACCTCACTATAAATTACCAACTCTGCATAGTGCATCATGATGAGCACCTTGCAAATAATGTTGAGGGATGTATTGCTAGAGCAATTCCCAGCCTGAAAATGTTAACTATATTTGTCTCAGTTGGATTAACTGTACAGAGGATGTAGCTGTCTCATTCTGGCACACCAGTTTGTTTTCTCTTTTCTCTGACTGATTAGACATAAAGCTCCATCAATGGTGCATGTGACCATAAAATGTTGGATAGAAATAAGAGTTGATGTGCAGGGTGTCCTCCATGATGGTAGCAGGGCTAGATCAGCATGGTACATGTTCTCTGTTGTCTTCTCACATCCCCACAAATGACTAGCACATTTTTATACAAAGAATATAATATAATATAATATAATATAATATAATATAATATAATATAATATAAATCCATGTAATTTAGAATTTTGCACTGAAATATCTGAAAGATAAAAATCTTGGTAAAAAGCCAAGTGTTTGTTCCTGTTGATAGAATATTTTTTTGCCTGGAGGTTTATCTTGAACAATAATTCTGCATTCAAGGTCTGATGTGACTGTCCTACATATAAACTCACTATTTTCCTAACAGAGAGTGTAGGAATGTAAATATAAAAGAACTATGGTTTTTAACTTAGAAACCATGCATTTTGTTGCTTTTATTTGTGAACTATCTTGGAGCTAACACAGCCTGCTGTGAACATTAGAATAAAAATCCATCTGGGCAGAAACCTGTTATATAGTAGTATGAGATCCAATTCCCAGAAACTCAATTCCTCTAGTCAGTACACTTCTTCGGAAAGGATGCTAGTGCGTCTTTCAAGGATAGGCATTTAGGAGTTTAATTATTTAGTTTATGGAAAGAGGCTCTGTAGAGAGCTTGTACTTCACATAGCTGTCCTCCCTGGCAGGATCCTCCTCGATATTTGGTAAGCCAGACACATATTTCTACACACGTTACTGATTTGAAGGCAGTCCCTAATATCCTGCCTTTCTTAGGTGGATAGTACATGAAAATATATTTGCCTGTAGTTTTGCTTGTGCACAGAAAAACCTCATGTGTCTCTACTGATTCATTTTCTGACTAGATCAGTTTACATAGTTTGTGCTTCCTAAATTCACTGTCTGGGACTTGGCATGTGTGCCAGTGACATGCAGTGCCTGGCATTTATATGACCAGTTTCTGTGGTGTCACCCTGATGTGAATCCTGGAAATAATGGAAAGCATTTCTGAATTACATATTTAGCCAATACTAGGAACCTGGCCTTCTGTTTTCCATAAACTACAGCAACTGAAATTATTCCTCCTGTGAAGAAGTCATTTTAGCCTTGATTTGTCTTTTCCCCAGAATATCATTATTAAAGTGGTATAAGCATCCCTCTGTAACAGGCTAATTACAAGTGAAGAACTGCATTTCATCCTGAGCTCATGTGCAAATATTTCCTCAGTTAACACATCTCTCCATTCCCAGTAGGATTAGATCATTGTACCTCTAATATTTCACAAGAATTTGCTGCTGGTTTGATAAATTGAAAAGATGGCATCTTCTCTACCACAAAGTCATTTGCCTCACAAAAAACCCATACTGTAATAAATAATAAATATACAGTACAGCTTCCTTAGATTCCAAGAATTTTATATGCTGTAATTTAATCCTTAGAAAACCAGAGGATATTAAATGAACTAAACTGTCTTAGCCAGAAATCTCTGATTTGGGCTGCTCTTTGATGTTTATATCTGAAAGCCTTTGATGTCTTACAATTGTTGCAGAAATTAGAAAAAAAATTGACTTTGTAAATAATTTGTGATTACGTAAATGACAATATGATGATGAACAACACAGAGTTTATAGAAATGAATTGTTTCTCTGAATATTAAGTTAATCAAAGAGCCAAGACTGTCTTGTATGAGCTCCTAGTGCCCTAAAGATCCTTTGGCATTCCAGATGAACAATGAAACAAAAATAGTGTAGCCTTATTATGAGCACCTTTCCACATCTGCAATCCTGTTATACAATAAACTCTTGTTCTTTTGTAGCAAGATTGCACTGGCTCTTTTTTTCTTTCTTTTTTATTATTAATTTGAAACATGTGGGGAGAGGGTAATCCAGTAAGCCATAGGCATTTCATATCAGAGCTTTCATGCAATCACATGTAACGTCAACCATCTGGGTAGAAGGACAGATAGAATTTTTTTTATATCAATAGACTGTGAATGATAGCACGGAGCAAAAACAGTAGAGTACAAATTAATATTATATATAAATTTGTGTCTATGAACCTGGTACTAGTAATACACGCTTGAATATAGGCCCATTGATGGAATAAACTGGGTTTGCTATTAAACAAAATAGCAAGCACTATACAATAAGAAAGTTTGTTGTATTTACAACACTTTGAATATATAGCGTTGTTTGCAAATGGATGCAAATAATACATGTGAAATATAAAAGAGAATAAGTCGTATACATATACATGTGCAAAAAGGAGAGGTTTCTGTCAGCAACGTATTTCTGATTTTCGTAAATAAATGCCATTTTGAAATTACACAAAACTAGTGATTAGGTAGACAATGAAAAGGTAATTATTTAAAAAATAGATGTCTGCTTTTATTTAGAGCAAAGATAAAGCATTATCTCTGAAAACACATTCACTTATTGTTTATTTTCAAAGTGAACTTTAAAATTAAATTACAATGTTTGGAAGAAAAAAAATTAAAAGACATCTGAAAGAAATATAATCTATTTATAATTTCACTTTTTTGATGTCAAAAGATATCCTAGAGGAAAGCCTTAGGGATATAAATTCTTCTCAGACTTACAGTAAAGGCATTCATTTTTTAAGATGTATAATCCTGTATCAAAGTTTTGTGAAAACCTGATAAAAATTCAATAGTTCATGCATCTGAAAGATTAAAGCCAACAACCAATGCAAACATTTAAAATTATTTACAGTCCTGTGAAATCCAAACTGCATGCATGTGCAGTACACTGTATGTTGTTAAAACTACAGTTTGGTCTGGAATTCTGCACAATAGAAGCAGAGAGGAAAACCAATGCACGTGATATCATTGCCTGTACAGTATAAATTTGTGAGCTTCCACGCTTTCTTTATATAATATAACATCTAATAATTAAGACTATTCTATGCTGATATTTTCTTTTCATTAAAAGAAAGTACTACATTTAGTGTCCCATATTTTTATTCTCTGTTTTCTATAAGCAATTGAACAAGAACAAATTCTGAGGTGAGAACCAGAACACTGAAATTATGCTTTGGTTGAACAGTTTTGTAAATAAGCCACTAAAAGAGGCACTATCTTCCAGGTTACGTTTTTACATAGTTAATAGTTTGACTGCTCAATTACTTTTTTTTTTTTTTTTGTCAGGGGGGGGGACTGCTCACTTGTGAGTAGGGAGCATTCTGCAATAGCCTCCTGCCTTTTGCATTCATTACTTCATTTTAAAGAACTAAAGCCACAAACCAGCAAATCACCTAAGCACTTGTTCTTATCGCACTTGGAGTGAGTAGCACTACTTCTATATGGATATCTATGAACACAAGCCAGTGTCTTGCCTTTTTGGAACCTTATCATTGATTAAAAAGCTCAGACCTATTTTATCAAAACGTTCTGCTGTATTTCATGTATATTTTCTCAGATGCCATGAATGTAAATACAATCACGAGCTTTTATTTGCCATCTATCCTAAATAAACCCTCTGTGGAAACACAGAATCTGAGGACAAAGGGATACGCCATCCCCTCCTGTTGGGAGGAAGTGTGCTCTTTCACAGGAAAAAGACATTGCGTTTCAGAAGTCAGGATTCCAAGAACTGCAGAATCATAGAAATGATGTTTGTAGGGAACTTTTGGAGGTGTCTCCCACACAAAGTTTACTTGTGCTAGCACTAGATCAGGTCAGATCTATCTCAGTGCTGTCTTGTCTAGAAAACTTTCAAGAATGAAGATTCCCCATGCTCACTTGGCAGCCTGTTCCGGTGTTGTACTACATGTCTGCCACAATTAAAACGTTTTTTGTCTTCTTTGCATTTCCCCTTCTGTAGCTGCAGATTACTAGGTTGCTATTAGATCATTCCTCAGCCTCCTTTTTGTCATACTATACTGTCCCAGTTTAGGGTCAGGGCGGCCCCTTAGACCTGTAACAGACACTCTCTGTTAACTGCCCTCCCTCCCCAGAGGAGAAGAGAAAGGGAATAAGGGAGAGAGAATTAGCAATTAGAAAAGGAAACTAGAACAACTTGAATGAAAATGAAAATGAAAATGATAATAATGGAATATATACAAATGGAAATACTGCACAGTATGTATATGGTTTGTCATTGAATAGTCTGTGCTGCTTATTCCTGATTTCTTTCATGTGTTTAGAGATGGATTCCAAGGCGACAGGTTTTATGATCTTTACAAGGATTAACATGGCCTATAATTCCCCCAAGTCCTCCTACCACTTTTCTTAAAGTTGGGCATAGTGTTAACATTTTTTGGCTGTAAGGAATCTTCCCTAATAACCACAGTTTTCTACAGAGACAGTAATCTTGGAATTACTGCAGCCAGCTCTTTTAGTGGCCTTGGGTGAATCTCATCCAGCTCCATCATTTTAAAGCTTCTCTCAGTAAAGCTTAACCTGTTTCTAATGCATTGGCTTTCCTTCTTTACCAAACAGCACTAGGCAACGCAGAGTTGTGAGATTGGGTTTTGCCTGGGAAAACTGAAACAAAAGAGATGAAGTCTACTTCAGCCTTTTCTATGTCACCGCTCACTAGGTTGCCTACCTCATCAAACTGACATTTTTCCTGAAGTTTATTCTGCAACTAAGATATATGCAGAGACTTCTCTCATTATGTTTTCTGTCCCTGATTACTTTCATCTCTGACTAGATACTGGTCTTCAAATTCTTGTCCCTAAATACCAAAGAAAAGTACTATAACTGTGCTTTTTTCAACTGTTTTCTTTCCATTTATAGCATGTTCCCTTTGTGGTTTAATTCATCTGGAAGGTTCCTGGTTAGTCAAAAGGAGAGCTAGCTAGAGGTCTTAGACTGGTCAAGTGGATACATAAGGCAACACCAGTCCTTGATGTTCCAATCATCACTTTCTGATATATTAAACTGAAATGAGGAAGGAATGACACAGGTTGATGAAAAAAAAAAAAAAAAAAGGTTCCTGAAGCTTCAAGGTGCTTTTCTGTAAGTAGTTTGCTTATGAAACATGAGAAGTAACATGGGTAACAGTGGCAGATAAAATTTTAAAGGTCCCAGTTCTAGAAGTGATCCACTGGACCTTCTTGTATTCTTTTCTGAGTCAGTGTTAAAAAAATTTTCTCTACTGGGGAAGAAAAAGAAAGTATGTTTATTTTAAAATTTCTGATTCTTCCTCTCTTAAGTTCCTTTATTTTTCCTAAATTTTGCTGTCAAGCTTAAGATCAGCCATATAGCAATAAATTCCATCAACTGAAAATATAGCACCTGTGGTTTTAGCTACAGAATGGTGTTGCAAGTATTTTCTTCATTTCCATCCCTCTGAGCAGAACCATTTTGTAAAAGTCCTAATATGCATAACACATGATCAGTGAGAAATTTTCCTGAATCCATTGTCACTGGAAAGAACATTGGGTTAAATATGTCTCTTAGTAACTTTATGCAACTACTTAGAGCTACATTTGCTTTTACAAATGATTTTACAATGATTAATTTTAGTTTAATTATTGATAAGATAATAGGTTTGAATATTAAAAGGCTATTAACAAGAATTATCTGCTCTCTCAACTTCCTTAAAACATCCTTGCTATGTTTGTCTTTGAATCAAACCATAGAATGATAGAATGATAGAATGATTGATAGAATCATAGAATCATAGAATCATGGAATGGTTTGGGTTGGAAAGTACCTTAAAGATCATCTAGTTCCAACCCCCCTGCCATGGGCAGGGACTCCTCTCACTGGACGAGATTGCTCAAAGCCCCATCCAACTTGTTCTTGAATACATCCAGTGATGGAGCATCCACAACTTCCCTGGGCAACCTGTTCCAACGTCTTACCACCCCCATAGTGGAGAACAGCTTCCTAATTTCTAATCTAAATCTACACTCTTCCAGTCTGAAGACATTACACCTTGTCCTATCACTACAAGCCCTTGTAAAAAGTCACTGCCCATCTTTCTTGTAGGCCTCCTTCAGATACTGGAAGGCCAAAATAAGGTTGCCCCAGAGACTTCTCTTCTCCAGGATGAACAAGTCCAGCTGTCTCAGCCTGTCCTTGCAGTAGAGGTGTTCCAGCACTCTGATCATCTTTGTGGCCCTGCTCTGGACCCACTCCAAGAGATATATGTCCTTCTTGTGTTGGGGGCTCCAGAGCTGGATGCAGTACTCTAGGTGGGGTCTCACCAGAGCAGAATAGAGAAGCAGAATCACCTCTCTTGATCTGCTGGCCACGCTTCTTTTAATGCATCCCAGGATACGGTTGGCCATCTGGGCTGCACTCAGACATTGTTGGCTCATGTTGAGTTTTCATCAACCAGCATCCTCAAGTTTTTCTCCTCAGGACTGCTCTCATGGCATACCACGTCCAGCCTGTATTTGTGCTTGGGGTTGCCCTGACCCCAGTGCAGGATCTTGCACTTGGCTTCATTGAACTTCATGACGTTTGCATGTGCCCACCTCTCAAGCCTGCCAAGGTCCCTCTGGATGGCATCCCTTCCCTCCAGCTTGTCAACCACAGCATACAGCTTAATACATTCAAAAATACATGATGCAATTAAAATAAATGTGTTTTAAAATATTCTGAAGAAAATAACTATAGCACTAAACAGTAAGTGGAAAAAGAAAAATAATTTACAAATGATGTGATTGCTTCAGAATGCATTAAGAAACTTCCTTTCAACACAGGCTTAGAGGAATGAGTCAAGAAATCCTGGAAAAAATCCCTCATAGCAATAAAGACTAAACCAAAACCACCATGGCTAATCTTTAACATCCTAGGACACTCCCTCTGAATGAATACTGTGTACTACTGTACATCAACATTTTAATTCACGATGATGATTTTTTACCTGAGCCAAGTAAGATGAGATGTGTATGTGTCCTTTTTTATTTCTGAAAAATAGAAAAAGAAAACAGATTTGCCCGATTATTCAATATTTCTGGAGCTAAAGTTAAAAGGGATTGTTCCATTCCTAACTTTTTTTCTCTGGATCTGATCTCACAAATGAGATAATCCCAGAGAGGTTTAGTTTTGAAAGCAAGAGTGAGTGATTTGACTTTCCCTGAGTTTGTGAGGCAGGATTACCTAGCAATTAAAGAATTAGATAGTAGACGAGAGATAGTGGGTTTGTTCTGAGGTTTGCAACTAATGTATTTTGGTAATTTGATGCAAATAATTAAACCCACTTCTGATCAGTTTACTCCTTCACAAGGTGACAGACTTACACATTTTGCAGATGTATTTTGTACATGCTTCTTTAGCCTGTTGCCATTTAGACCATTCTACATCATGTTTGAATGGAGGTCAGTAAGAAAAGAGAGAGTAAAGGCATAATATTACTCTCTGCAACTCACTCTGGTGTTAGCAAAACATGCCATAGCCAGGACCCTGTATCTACATGAGTAGTAGTAAATAATTGCAGGTCCTTTTTTAAGTACTTGTATAATGGCACTTGTGGTCTGGGACTATTTTAAATGCAAGGATGAAGCTGTCTGTGATTCATCATGTCCTTTATGCAAATGAATTGAGACTGTTGTTCCTTATTGCCAGCCTGGGTAAAATCCCTAAGGGGGTGTGCTAAACAGAAACTGAGGTCATAAGCCCAAAAATTGGTGACTGGAGCAAGGACAGTTTTGGGGAGAAAAGATGGAACATAACAATGAATCACAACACAAAAAGAAACAAGACATTAATAAGGGGAGACTAGGGAGATAAATCAGGTCAGATCTAGTTTGTCAGAAATGAGAAGTGCCAATATGCCACATTTCCTTTGTAAACATGAAAAAACCATCCTCATTTCAGTATGCTTTTGCTACCAGCATATGTCTGTGAAATTTTATGGCAAAATATGCCATCTTCCCAGAGGTCCTAATGGTAGAGAGGGGGATAACATTTGACTTTATAGGTTTAAAGGTAGCAAGTAGCATGAGGAATCTAAAGATTTCAGCCCTGATGCAAACATATGTGAGGATAATGTGATGGAGCATAGGATGGAAGTTTTCATTTTCCAGTTTACTGCAGAAAAAAAATGTAAAAAATTAACAAGAAAACTGTATGTATTTTTAAAGTTACATTTGCAGAATCAAACTCTTTAAGTTAGTAAGCAACCAAAGTTGTCACCATGTTGTTAATACAAACATGTTCCAGATATGTGTTAATAAACAACTTGACTAACATTTATTTCTTTTGTTTCATATAAAAAAAAAATGTATACCACGTATGGAAGGCCTAGTAGCTTACTGGGATCTTTTTAAGGTAAAAAGGTTGTATAACACAAATGCTCCCTGAAACTAAATTCTAGATAACTGAAATTGCAACCTTCTGTTCCAGTTTGCCTTTTTTTTTTTTTTTTTGTTTGCCATAATTGTTCTGTTTGCCGTATTGTTCTATTTCTGCTTCCCATCTGGAAACACAAACAACACATATTCAATCCACATCTATCAAGTACATGGTACTTGTACAAGTATATGGTACCTGATATAACATGAGAAATATTTTTTAAGAGGTCATATGAAATTATTAATCTGATCTTTAAATCATGGCTTATATAACATAGGGGAAAAAAATGAAGGTGAAACATTGAGCAACAAGAAGAAAAGAAAACAATATTCATTATATTACCAGCTTCTAACATGCTGAATAAGAATTAATTGATATTCAGTGGAAAAGATCCTATGTGATACTGTAATTGGCAACTAGTATCAAAAATATGCATAAACCCACAAGCTCTTAACAGGTTAATCAGGACTAGCAAGGACAGAAATTCCATATCCTTTGGAGAATAACAAAGTTAGCAAAGCAGTGGTTGGTCTTTAGAGATGAGTTTCAGTGTAAGGCTCCTTGCTAGTTGCAGGACATGCACCTGTGAGCTATGAAATATCATCTGGTATCTCCAGATTCTAGAAAATGAAGCAGGTAATGTACAGATTCTAAAAAATCAAAACAAAATAAAATGTAAAAGATCCTACCTGGATGTGCGTTGTCAGTATCAGAGCAAATCTCAGTCAGTCATAAGACAAAATGGCTCATTTGACTCAAAGGAATCCCATTGAATAAAAAATGGAGGCTGCACAGAGGATTCTGGTAATTAATCTTGGTCTGCCATCATACATATATTTATTCTGTTGATATATAAGCAAAATCTTTAAGTAACTATAGCTTTCAGCCTGACATTTCCATGCATTTTACATGCATTTTATAAATTGTGAGAAGTGGAAGAGAAAAAAACCTTTAATTAATGGCTCTAGTACATAATTACATGATAATAAGATTAAATATTTGTACTAAAGATTTTTTTAAAAATCTAGACTCCTAGGTAAACTATACACTTCTATTGTATTCTATTTTCCACAAGCAATATTTATTAAAAAAAAAAATCAAGATGAAAGAAGCTATGTTTAAATAACATCACTTTTTTTTCATGAACACTGATAAAAACCCAGAAAATTCAAAGATTACATTCCAACCTTAATACAAGTCCATCTCTCCATTTTTCTCCGTCCCTCCCACTACTAACATTAAGATTAAGGAAAAAAAGTATCATTCTTAAGATGTCACAAGTGTGATGATTCACATCACACTCTAATCACATCTATTCATTTCATTTGTCTATGATTTTCCCAAAATTGCACTTTCAAACATTTTCTTTGTCATTTGGTCCCACGTGGGGAAATATGTTACTACTTTTAACTCTTCAAATGGTGTGCAATACAGCTGTAAATAGAAATGAATCACACTTTACTGGCAGAATGTACCTAGGTTTTCTAATTTTTTTCCCAAATTATCAAGTTTTGCTAATGATTTCCTGTGTTGGGAAACAACAATGTTACTGAATGTCACATTTTTGTCAGGGAGAGACAAGTTGTGAAACTTGATCTTTGTGAGTAGATGCTTGTATTCAAATTGGAGTCCTATTAAAGACAGGCTGTGACACAGGAATGCATTAATAGAGTCAGATGCACATAGGATCGGTGCCTGAAATTGCTTCTGGGACCAGACTGTGATACTTTAATTTTACTGAATATATTCAGGTTTTAAGAACAGAATTGGTCCCTAAGTTGGACTGGTACACTGGACTTCACTTGCTTTGTGAGCAGAAGGTACTTGCATATACCATCAACACAGTGAATAAAGTTAATTCTTATACTGTCTATACAGGTAAAGTATTTGGGGGAAAAAAAAAAAAAAAGATTGCCAGGAATTCTTGCAGACTCAAATACTAGTCACTGCACTGAAATATATACAGGTGTCTTTGCCCACATACTGTGGATACATGTCTTACTGTATTGTTTTTTAGTATTTATTCATAAACTAATTCTAGAGCTGATGTTCATCCCACAGGACTGAAGTTATCTGAGTTACAAGCCAGTATCTCCGAGCTCCTTAGATAGCTCATCAGGGGAGACAGACTTCAAGTGGCCTGCAAAGTCCACTACAGGTACATGCAGGACTCAAAATGTCTCAAAGATAACTTCATACTGGGATAAGAGACAGCAGTTCTTTCTACACATGAGACCTGCAGAAGTCAAAGTGAGGTAACCTTGTCTTCAACTCTGTACACTTCACCGATCTCCAACATACCAAAGACTTTCCGAGCTGTTTCAGCCATCAAGACACTGCTTCCTCTAGTCTACACTAGCTTTGACTTTGACTTCATCAGTCTCCTTCTTTCTGATACTTTTTGTTTATCCTGCTTCATCTTCACAAATAAGACATTAACTCTTTGAACATAAACTGTATCAAAGTCCAATGTCCCCTGCATATCTAATCTCATAATGCATTGAGATATCAGAGGTCTCCTTTACCCTTCCAGTGATACTGCATTCAATCACATTTTGCTCTGCTTTCATCTGAATATTACTACATTTTTCTAGTATCAAAATAACCAGTCTACAGATAGCTTAACATAAATGCTTCCTCATTTTTTTTTATTCATCAATGGTGCCCATAGTGTTTTCCTCTCCACTGATGACTGAGCAAGCTGTCAAAATAAGATATTGCGCAAACTCTGTCCATTCTCTTGGCCCCATCTCCACAAATACATACTGCACTGACCTGGTCTGGTCTGTCAGGAGCGTAAACTGTGAGCAAAACAGGACAGGAACTGCCCTGTGTTTTGGGGTAATGAGGTCCTGATCCACGGACATTACTGTAATTTTAAGGTTTAACAAGAAAACCAGACAGCTGCCATGTCAGTAAGTTGAGAGAGACAACATTAGTCTGCTAAAGGCTACATCTGTTTCTGTTATTCAGACCAGTGTTTGAGAATGATAGTAACTCTCTGGCTTTTAATGAATCAGTTAAAGGAGAGAAGATATTTCTGATTTTACCAGAAAAATGTGTAGATCTTTTGTTGTTGTTGTTGTTGTTGTTGTATATCTAAATTTCATGGTTCTAGAGTAGACAGTAACTTTCAGGTCCTTAGTTACTGAGTCATATCTGATGGACACTATCCCCTTATTTCAGCATCCAAGGATCACCACTGACTTAGATTAAATTCTCCAGTAAAGTACAGGTCTTTGTTAAAATCTATAACATCTCAATCACTAACACTAAGTCATCAGAGAAGCTGCCTTTTCCTGTGTGATAATATGGAAAATTATCAGCACAAAGACTCAGTATGTGTGATTATAAAAGGAGTAAAGTTATTTCCATAGAAATGCAGTGAATTAAAATACACATTCTCCTCATACTTGCTAAGACAAAGGACATGGGATTTGTTAAGATATATTGATTTTTGAAATTATTAAGAATCATATCATAGATATTTCTGAAGAAAAATAGCTAGGCAAATAGTTGCAGAATGTCTTGAAGATGTAGCTATCAGTGCTTAGCATCTGTAAACATCTCATGAGTAAATATTTTTTGTGATAAACAAGTGAAATGCAAAGGTAGGATAAGAAGTAGGTGAAGAAACATAAACAGCCATAGAGCAAACTGCATTCTTAGTTAAAACAAGTCTGGGACAGACATTTGAGCACTTAATCTGACCTGAGAAGATTTCAGATATAAAGCAGCCTCTCATGAGAGTTCATCCTACTTCCCCTACACTATTGTATTGTCTATGCACTGAAAATCTGTTCCCTGTGGCAGGATATTCATTATCCATTTCCTCAGCTACATATTTTCCCCAATGTGATAAAAATCACCAAATATTTGTAAATGTTCAAAAGCACATCTCAAATCACGGTTCATTGAGCTTATTAAACATAATTTAAATAAATTATTATGAGAGAAAAAATATAAAAAATAAGAAGAGAAAAAACAAAAACAAACAAACAAATAAATAAATAAACGAAATAAACAAACAAACGAAACAAAGTACAATAAAAGACACAGGATTCACCATAACTACAAGTCTTCATTTTCTGCTAGGACCTTCCAGTCCTGTCTTAGTCCTGGCTTTAGTGCTTCCTTTAAGGATCCAGTGACAGGCACACCCTGCGTTAATCTTTTGCGGTTTACGTTATCTCACTTTGTGTTGTCATAGTGACTCAGCAACCTTCTCTCTTTCCGTTCTTGCAATATAAACCACTTCTAGTTCTGGTTGTCTTTGTAGCTTGTGTCCTGCAAAAATCTGAAACTAGAGATATTAGCAAGAGTTTCCTTCTGAAGGGACCGTAGTGAAGGACTTCTCTATCCTTTTCTTAACGTTGCTTACCCACACGACTGGAAATTCGTGCGAAGACTGCCACAGAGATGACGATTTACACATTTCTGCATTCATTTCTTTCATTGTCTGAAATATGTGTATTTTTCCCATAATTTTGCACCCTGTGGTGATGCATCTTTGCTGACATTTGACCTTATTTTATATCTCCATGTGTTTAAACGAAATACTTGCCATCTTACCTAATAGAAGCTCAAAGAAATTACATTCATTTGCAGATCGATCATAATAATTTATCTGATCTATCGTCCACGGAATGTTTTTATACAACAGTTAATGATTAGAGCTCTTCAACTTACTGCTACTTTCGGATGGTCTCTAGTCAGCACTTCTTTAACAGTTATTTTGCAGCTCTTTTTTGCCTCATTAGTTCACTCATCAGGTGTTTTAATGAACGATACTTGATAAATAAACACGTCTGTGAGCTGCACTCTCCCTGTTCGCTAAGATACCTCTTAGCGCTAGTAAGAATAAAACCAGTCTTCCCGCTATTTGCTCCTTTTAGCGTTAAATCATTAAAGCAGACACAACACCTCCCAGTCACTTGCCTCAGTGGCGGTGGTGGTGGTGCGACAGGCTGGGCAGAGGTTTGGTTTTGGCCTAGAGGAAGGGTGGGGAGGGAAGGTCGTCCCTTGGGGAGGGGAGGTCCCCCCCTCTGCAGGACCGCCGGGTACCTGCAGTGTCGTCGCCGCCGCCGCCGCCGGGATGGGCTGCACCCGTCCCGGAGCTGTCCAGCGTAGCTCCGCTCCCGCTCACCTTCCGCAGCCCCCGGCGCCGTTTCTAACCGCGCAGCCACGCGCTGCCCACTCCCCGCCTCCGACAGCCGCGGAGCCGAGGGTGGAGAGCTGTGAGAAAAGGTGTCTTTCCCGCAGCATCTTTCCCAGGAAAAGGGGGTGCGTGGTTCGCTCTCGGCGTTGTAAATGACGGGAGATCCCGGTCCGCGGCGGGAAATGTTTGCGGTCCTGTAGGCAAACAGGAAGGATTTTCGCGGAGCAGGATCATTCGCCTGCCCTCCACCCCCCTCCTTTGATCTGATGGGCTTTGAAATCCCCTTAGAAAATAGAGACTAATTATCCCCAAAGCGAGAGTGGCAACAATGCATGACAAAGGGGAAGATTAGTGTTTAAGAAAGCAGCGCTAAAGTAATGGCCTTCCACTCCTAAACGAGCTGTGAGCACAAACAGTGTGACAAAATCTATCCGATTTAACCTGGGTGTGTATAACACTGGCAGGGATTGCCAGAGCCAGGCTGTTTATTTAGAGACAGTCTTTGGTGTGAGACGGTGAAGACACAACCCCTAGCCTTTTCCAGCCTCCCAAGACAAAAGCAAAACAATCTCCAATGTCGGTCCCCAAGGAAACCTTGATCAAAGAAAGGTATTCACCAGTGTCGGGTATACGGTTGTGTTTATATGCATTTCACGGTATTTTGCGTTACGTATGCAGCATTATCAGTGCGTGCAGTCAGGTTGATTCCTCCTTATGCACCGCCAGCGATCAGGGCTCCTCTGTCAAAGGTGCAAGAGCAACCGCCGCCCTGAAAGAATCAGCTTATCCTCGTCTCATGGGCAGGAGGAAGGAGTTTCAAAGCAAGTGCTCTGAGATTGCCTGCACCAAAAAGAGCTTTACGAAGAGGCCTTTTACTGGAAAGATGTTTGAACTCTAGTTGAAGGGGGTTTAGGGGGAAAGGAGAGTGATACCAACAGTTACTACTGGGAATGCAATATCAGGTCCCCTACAACGCTTACTTAGGCTAATGGAGGTCCTGTCATTCAGCTCCCATTGCGCTGGGAAACAGGGTAAACATTCCCCGGTGACCCTCTGCGTGCAGGTCCCCTCTTCAGGACATCATTAAAAGCATACATGCACTTGCCTAACATCAATTGTCAGGCTGGCTCCCAGGCTTCAGAGATCCCGACAGAAAGCAGGAAAACAAGCCCAGTGAAGACCCAGCTCTGCGGCTGTGGGCTTTAAAGAGGCTGAAAATCGTTTGGTTGCGGGTTTGTAAGAAGAGACAAAAGCGCTCAGCAGGTAAGAGCGGAGGGGTTTGCCAAGAAGGAACTGTCCTTGATCGCTGTGACAGGATTGATTCGCTGGGGACTCCTCTCTCGGGAGCATCCACGCGTCCCCGAGGGAGCTGCCTGTCTCCTCCCATCAGCATCACGGAGAGAAATTTTACAGCCTCTCTTTCTAGTCCTGCTAATCCTGTTATCCGAGGGGTTATAAATATTAACGCCGCTGAGGATGGGGATGGGGAACCAGATTAAGTCCTCTCTGAAGTAAGATGTCAGCCAGCCTCTTCCCAGCCCACCAGCACCCGGGGCTGCTGGAGGAGCTGCACAGCAGAGCCCCGCAAGTGCCCTGCCCAGAGGGGCTGCTGGGCACCTCGGTGCTTGATTTCGTGGCCGACCTCTCCCTGGGCGCTCCCCAGAGTCTCCCCCGAGCCGGACCGGGCCTGAGGCTCTGTGAAGTCACCTCCGGGCCTCCCTTCAGGGACAGAACACTCTCGCTCCGGGAGGGGATGGCTCGGGGGCTGCCCCTGACTGCCTTCGGAGATGGAGATCTCGAAGACGAGGAAGAGGAAGAAGAGGAGAGGATGCGCAGCACTTCCCTTCTAGACAGACCCAGGAGAAAGAGGGTTATCACCTACGCCCAGCGCCAGGCTGCCAACATACGGGAGAGGAAGAGGATGTTCAACCTCAACGAGGCGTTTGATCAGCTGAGGAAGAAGGTGCCCACCTTCGCTTACGAGAAGAGGCTCTCCCGGATAGAGACATTGCGCCTGGCCATAGTTTATATCTCCTTCATGACTGAGCTCCTGGACGGCTGCAGCAGGCAGGAGACGAGCTAGGGATCGCCGAGGCCCGGCGGGACGGGGCGGGGGACCAGGCACCACCCACGGCACGGAGCAGGTGGCCCCGGGCGCCTCCTTTTTCGGGACGCAGAGCCGTGACTCCTGCCTTTGCTTTTCACGCCGCAGCCAGGACCGTGTAGGTGTGGGACGCAAAAAGAGGAGTGTTTGGGGAAGCGTGCGCTGGGGGCGGGGGGAGGAGTAAGGGAGAGGAGGGGTGGAGAGGCTCAGTGTGTGTAGATTTGCTAATATATTTAACTTTTGTAAATGGAAGGGGGGAAATGAAGGTCTGAGGCCCTTTGGTTTGTATTGCGTCACCTGCTTGCTTAAAAAATATTGCAATTTGTAGCTTTTGAGAAAGGCTCGGCCGGGGCATCAGAGAGTTTGCAGAATGGGCTTCCAACGGATACAGCTGCCTGCCCAGCTGCCTGCCAGGGACTAGGAAAATCTCGCTGTATGCATTTTAATCTAGCGCTTTCTGCTTTAAAAAAAAAAATAAACAGCAACTCCCTTTTCTTTGAAATCCAGCCTGCCAAGTCCATGCCGTGTGTCACAGGGCCAGTAAAGCGGAACATCTGGACACAGCGCTTTGTTGTCACGATTCTCTTTCCGGGATCAGTTCTACCCTTGCGTGTGGGCGGTCAGCGCCGTCCCTCGCACCGAGCAGGAGCTGGCGGAGGAGGGCCCGGCGCGGCCCGGCCCGGCGGGGCCAGGTGCGGCGGCTGGTCGGGCTGCCCCGCAGCCTCCCCGGCCCGGCGAAGCCAGGTTGGGAACGTGTCTGTACTCGTCTGAGAAGGAAAACTTGCGGGTTTGTGGGCTTTGATTTTTAGGAGGTCACGAAAAGCCTTCGCTGGATCTTTCCCTCCCCCCCGCCCCCGCCTATATGTTTCATTGCTCCAAGGAGAGATTAACTTCTGAAAAGCCGGAGCGGTAGGGAAGGGGAAGCCGTAGGTAGGGAAGGGCCGGCCGTACTCTGGAGGTGGGAATGGGGACGGGATCGATCGCAGGGATGAGATTTGTAGTGTTATCTAGCGTACCTCGCAGACGTTTATTAACGGCGGCAAGAGACAGAGAGAGCAGCAGCCGAGAGGGTGGACGAGCTGGGAGTGGGGCAAGGGTTCCGGGGGTCTCTCCTAGAAGCTTCTGCAGCTCTTCCTGATCTGCCTATGACTTCCCGCTCCTCCCTGTCTCTCCCTGCTGCCGGCACCTTCCCTCGCCGCAGCCCCGGGAAGACCTGGATTTCTCCCCGGGTTTGCAGCAGACGGGCAGCAACCAGCCTGTTCCGGGCCCAATCCAGACTGAGTTCACTTTAGGAGCAAATGTCCCATCCAGGGCAGAGGTTCTTCCTGACATCGCAGGATGGATGGCTTTTATCTCCATTATATAAAACTGTTGTGATATTAGTTAAATCAAGATTTACCCTGGATTCAGGCTATTATGGTTAATATCTAAATCCCACCCTAATATGTCTTTGATTTCTTCTCTCATGTTGTGTCAGCTTCTGTGGTGATACTTCTTTTTGTCATTCCATTCACTTTAATATTATCAAGAGTGATTTAATATCCTGTATGAATACTCTAATATTCTTTCTCTTTTCACTTGTTTCCTGGGTTTCTTTTTCCACTTGTTTTTGTTGACCCCCCTGACTCCAGATATTGCATCTGCTCTCCAGTTGTCAGAATGGTTTTTTTTCCAAGAGGCAGTTGGATAGTTAACGCAGCTGGATCCTCTCTAGAAACTGGGGTGTTTCACCTCTTCAGATGGTTTTGGTTTTTTTGTGTTCTTTGGGTTGTTGTTTTTTTTTTTCTAAAAATAAAATGAGAAAAGGAACTAAGAATGAACAATGTTCCAAAATCAACAACTGTTCACATGACCCAGATGCATTTTACAGTTACCACTGTCTTAAGCAAAATGATTAAGACAAATTCTTTTAGGACAATGAAATATGTGATTCAATATTCAGTCCTTAGCACTATTTCTCTGATGTCTACACAACTGTGCTTTCCGCAGCATGATTATATATATTTTCATAATTTTTTCTTGCTCATGTCAAGGATGATCAGAGGGCTGGAGCACCTCTCCTATGAGGACAGATTAAGAGAGTTGGGGTTGTTCAGTCTGGAGAAGAGAAGGCTCTGGGGAGACCTTATTGTGGCCTTCCAGTATCTGAAAGGGGCCTACAAGAAAGCTGGTGGGGGACTTTTTAGGCTGTCGGACAGTAACAGGACTCGAGGGAATGGATTAAAGCTAGAGATAGGTCGATTCAGGTTAGACACTAGGAAGAAGTTCTTCACCATGAGGGTGGTGAGACAGTGGAACAGGTTGCCCAGGGAGGTAGTGGAAGCCCCATCCTTGGAAGTTTTTAAGACCAGGATGGATGGGGTTCTGAGCAACCTGCTCTAGTGGGAGGTGTCCCTACCCAAGGCAGGGGTGTTGGAACTAGATGATCTTTAAGGTCCCTTCCAACCCTGACAATTCTATGATTCTATGATTCACTGCAGTTTAAACAAATTAATTCTTGTCCTATCCTCCCTGAACATGGAGAACTAATTGTTCCCTCTGCTGTAGCTTTTCTAGTAGGTGAAAGCTGCACTGTGTCTGTCTCAATGTTCTTTATTGCCAGCTAAACAGATCCAGTTGCATTATTTTCCAGATTTCTGATTCTCATCATTCTTTGTCCCCCTCCAGCTTTAAGTGCCAATGCAAAGAAATGGATAGCACAGCTTGCACTGCACAATGCAAAATACATGTTTCTCATCACTGCCTGGGTTATCCGCCTTGCCAAGGTTTCCCTTGGCCTATGTGAGTTCCCATTATTAGCTTTTGTGTATTAATTTCTCCACTGATCTTGACTTTCTCCAAATTACTTTGGCCTAAATGAAATTCTGTCTCACAAGATAATTCAAAGTATCATCATTAGGTGGACAGATGCTTAACTCAAAAGTCAATTGACTTTGAACAATAAAATTCCTTTATTAAGTTGCCTTGACAATATTTTTTCTAGTTTTATTTCCTGTCTGAACACTCTCTGACTGAAAATTAAGCAGGATGTTTCTCATTTCTTCTTTAAAGATCAAAGTAATTCACTGTAGGTAAATCTGCATGAGCTTCAGTTTTCTTCTGGAGAATATTAATTAATATTAAGCACCCTTAATATAATCTGTATGTTAAAACTTTTATTGATAAGATTTCTCTCAAACATCTTCCTTTAAGTTGTTAGCTGAAGTCTTTAAGACTTAGACTGAAGGTTTTGAGTAGCTCTTTTGAGGCTGGAAGAACAGATCTAGAAATTTGTAGTGTTTAGTACCTCATGGATGGAGAAAATCCATAGGTGGAATAAATTCAATTGATTCAACGAAATAGCGCCAATTTTATCTATTTAGGTTGTAAACCAAGAAGTCCAAAATTTGTTAATGGATCAAGACTTTAAAGTTATGTTCTTGTGAGATAGTGATTTGCACTCTATTCTACAGGGAAATTAGAAATGGACTGTGGGAAAACAGCACAGAGACTCTCTTTAGGCCATGAAGCACAAAGTTTTTTATAGTCCATTCTGGTGAAAAGAAGAAGAGACTGTGATCCAGCAGAAAGGATCCAAGTATATACGAAAATACTTTGAACACCTAATAGCGAGACTGGTTCATGGTGAGGCATTGATCAGAAGCATTCCAGTAAGCAAGTAGACCCCATAAACTTTCTTTCTTCTTTTTTTCCTCAGTACAGTTCAAAAGGAAATTCAGGAAAGCTATTATTTTTGCTCAGCTGTGGGAATAATCAAGCCTTTGATGTTTATCAAACATCAGGACACTTAAATATTACACTTTTGTGATGTAAATCCTTCTGTAAAGATAGTCTTTTGTGTTGTTATTCTTGTTTTCCATTCCTCCTTTCAACAGCACTCAAGCTCTCTCATGGAGAGAGACAGGTTTGTTCCTTACAATTTACTCTACTTTACTGAACCATAAACAAGAAGTATCTTATCTGAAGACCATGTTATGCTTACCACTTTCATCAGATTTGTCCAGAATATTTCAACACAAAAAGGTTCAGTTAAACACACATGGATTTAGATTCATGTCCATTGCTATAATGCATGAATAGCTAAAACAAAACACTACAATTCTGTCTGGTCATACACTCCTGAGGAAAACACTGCTGGAATCACACACAGAATCACAGAATGTTAAGGGGTTGGAAGGGAACTCGAAAGATCATCTAGTCCAACCCCCCCTGCCAGAGGAGGACCACCTAAAGCAGGTCACATAGGAACATGTCCAGGCACGTTTAAAATGTCTCCAGAGAAGGAGACTCCACAACCCTTCTGGGCAGCCTGTTCCAGTGTTCTGTCACCCTCACAGTGAAAGTTTTTCCTTATGTTTCTGCAGAACCTAATGAGTTCATGTCTGTATGTGTAGCAAATTTTGAATCAGTGCAAATGAAATTGTTGTGGTGATTAATTATTTTGATTGTTATCAAGTTATTAGTGTATAGATTTTAATGGAAAATAAAAGGACATTTTGAATGTTAGCATTTGTGACATTTTGTTAAGGTAGTTTCTACTCTAGGAGATTAACTTGCTTCTAAATTTCCATTAAAAGCGTGAGTCAGACTTTCATGGTACTGCCCTCTCTTCAGTATTTACTGCAACTCAGATTTTTGTTCACCTACAGTCTTAAATAACTTGGAAGACTTTGACTCACCATCCATGTTCTTCTGCTTTCAATCTCTTACATGATGATCTCACATAAATTGAAACAAACTCCTTAAAAACTACAAAATGTACTGTGGAAAACATTCATTTATTACCTTAACTTGATGTGTCATTATAACGGAGGATGTGATGATGGGAATTGTTAAATTTTCTTTGAAGATGAATTAATTTTCCATTGGAGTCAATTACAGTCTCTGGAAGAGTTTTATGACACCCATCTTTCTTTCAGTATGAAGTTTTCTTTAAACAGATATAGAAGGTGACATTTGTATGTTGACACCCAGCTCAGAAACTCTTGGTTAGATATGAAGAGCTGTCAGTTTGTACTGGGTTTGCATGGCAAGGTTTTGGTAATGGGAGAGCTACCGGGCTGGCTTCTGTGAGAAGCTACTAGAAGCTTTCCCTACGTCCAGGACAGACCTGTCGCTGGCCACAGCTGAGCCCATGGTAGCAGCTATGGCATAACATATTTAATAAGGGGGGGAAAACCTCCTGCACAACAGGAACTGCAGCCAGAGAGAGGAGTGAGAAAGTGTGAGAGAAACAATCCTGCAGACATCAAGATCAGTCAAGAAGGAAGGGGAGGAGGTGCTCCAGATACCAGAGCAGAGATTCTCCTGCAGCCTGTGGTGAAGACCATGGTGAAGCAGGCTGTGCCCCTGCAGCACAATGGAGCAGACAACTCCAGACAACTCCTGTCCTTCTGACAACAAAACCAGTTTGGACACAGTATGGGAAGAACAACTAGTGAGTTTATTGTCCTGCTTTTAGCTGTACTGATCAAGCACGGGACTGCTGGCAGGTACATGCAGAGAGAGTCAGTCATAAGACTTGCCTACCTTACTACCCTTTTCTCATTTTCTAGTCCTCCTTTATTTCTGCCTTCAGCCATACCTTTCTGTGTGTCAGTTTCCTCACAAAAAAAAAAAATAAAAAAATATCATCAAGGACTGATGTACTTTCTAGTTCTAGTTTTGTTACAGCTATGTTCAAATGGTATTGCTGAGGTGTGTTGCTGGCCCTGCAAATCCTACTCTCCAAAAGTTCCCCAATACCCCCACTCATTATCTGTAAACTTGGTCATTTATCATATAGATCATCCTTAACCACCTGTGAAATCCAGTCATTTTTCATGGAGCTATCCTTAATCAGCTTCTTGCACTGTTGACCATCACATCCAACAATTTCTTTTGTCATGTTCAGTAGTTTCTTACATCCTATCATCTAGCTTAAACTCGGTCCTAGTTAGCAACATAGTCATCTACCTGCAGCCCTAAATCCTTGAAGAAAAATTAAGGATACAAAAATTCTGTTAAAAATTTAAATGTGTAAAATATTTTTGATTATTTTTTATGTACTATAATTATGTATAGGGTTGGTTAAACAGTACTAATGAAAACTTACTGCATAGTGAAATGTTACCCTACTACACCAGGAGTGTCTGGAAACATCACTGAAACTATAAATTATATAGCTTCAGCATATAATATATACCTATAATATATATACTATAAAGTATATAGCTTCATTATGTGTGTATATCAGCTATGGAGTGTATAGCCTTAGAGTATATTCTGATTCTATGATTCTATTTAAGATCATATCTTATGTTATTAAGGGTCTTTGGGAGTAGGTGAAAGAATGGTACTAGCAATTTGTAGGACTAACAAATTACAGGCCCATAATATCTAGCAGACCACATAGATACTCTGATGTTGGAAAATGCGTTGTTAAAAATGTTGACTATCAGGAGACAGTACTACTTAATAGATTTGTGTGCCTAGGAGAAGGAAGCAACAGAAAAGGTGTATGGAGTAACAACAGCAAGGAAATCAAAGGCAACTTAACAAATGCTCATAACATGAATCTAGACTGAAGCTGAAAGAGGACTTTTGCAAAAAGTGTTGTTTAAAGAACCCCTTTGTACTTCTAGCAAAGTGAGGTGATTTTACTTACTGAGTTCAATTGTATTCAAGGGAACAGAACAAATTATGCTTACTTACATACTTGCAAACTTGCAACCAAGAAAAGAATATAAGTCTATCATCACTGGGATTTCTTTTTATTTTTATGATGGAAATTATGCAAAGGATCCATATACCTCATGGCTGCTTCAGTGAAAATAGCGTGTGCTATTTCTTAGATAGTGTGCTGAACTAAAATATTAGGTTCTATTAGATGAGCTAATTTATTGATCTGCACTATTGTTAGATAACTTTTCTCCTTGTTTTTAAGGATGATTATTGATTACTAAATGACTAATTTCTGTAAACAGCACAGAGAGCAAGTTAAATTGAATTATCAATAATTAATTGCTAAATGTTTGCAGATGTTTACATTGATCTTTGTCAGGGAGGGTTAAATTCAGAAATTTGCAATGCTTTTGGATCTAGTTTCTTTCAAGAACATCATTATTATTGTATTGTCATTAGATTCCCTAGTAATCTTAAAGCTAATAATTTAGCTCCTTATCATTGGCACCATCCTTTCTTCCTGTTGCCATCTTGCAATTAATACTACAGTCTAATGACAACTTTGAGCTTAATTTGTACTCACCTGCAAACTACTGGCTTGCAGGTTATCACTTTGCCAGTGGTCAGTGCTTCCTTGCAAGTGAGGCAGAGTGGGAAAAATGTCTATGTCTCAGCTTATCTTGTTCTTTGTACAATCCCAAACTGTGTGCATTTTAAATACACTGGACTGAGCTTGGTTGGGTAAGGGACTGACATGCACCCTCTTCTGCCTCTGCTGCTACAACGAGTCTTTGGCAGGGGAGCAGCAAAGGCAGCTGAGTACTGTGTGAATGTTCAGACATGAAGGACACAAAGGGTCACCTCTCAGCATCCAGCAGACATGTATGAAGATTTATCTTTTCTCAGGAAGGTGCATGCCATAACAACAAGACTTTCTCTCATGTTTATTATGTCCAGTACGTTGCAGAGTACAAGATATTTGTTATAAGTAGTAAAATCCAGTTGATCTCTTAGCTCCTCTTTAGTTAAAAACATCAACAGAGTTAGGAATTCTGCTTCTCCACCCAAGTTCCTCAGGAGATTAAAAGGTCTGATGAATAGTAGGTATGCCAAAAGGGGAATATTTTGTTTTGGAAATGCCAAAGTATTTAATTACTGAAGCATTACAAGATTAAATTCTCCAACTGCTTGTTCAAATTGGATTAATGAGCAAAAATTAGAGATGAAGATGATGACAATGAAGATTCCTTAACTATTGCTCTGAATTCTGCTACTCCTATGGAAAGGATCTTTTGCTATCACCTTTGGTGGAAGAACTCTTTGTCCACTTCCAAAGCTAAGCAATTTCTGAACCGAGCGAATCACAGAAACCCCTGGAAGCAGTGTAAATATTAAGTAATTTATCAGCAGAGTGTTGGACAGTGTGATGCCAAAGAATTGCCTGCAGTATCTCACACTACTTTTGAGCCAAGGACATGCAGATCAGGACTTTCTTTACTGCTTTTTGTGGTACACAAAAGATATGCCAACTCATGCTATAAACTGAATTCTTGAATTCTTAGTACTTCTTTGCACCAAAGGTAGCAGGTGGTAATGAATAGCTTTTTGCTTCCATAAGCCTAGTGTAATTTTTTTATGTTGCTCAGTTGAGTGGTTATTTATGATGGTTTTAATAGAGACCTAGTAAAAGAAACAGGAATAAAATATAACTGAAAGGGAAATTTTAACCTGAATGAATTCAGCTCAGAGATCATGAAGATATCTGGCATTAAAACCAACTAACCAACGAAAGACAAACCACAGAAAAACCCAAGCAAGTATCCTCCCAAGGCAGGGGAAAAAAAAAAAAAAAAGGACTTAAATACAAGAAGAAAATTGAAGCTTAATACTTCCAGCATATTTACAGGGTTGAAATTTACATAAAGCTTTGTAACACATGCTTTGTTCCAAATCCATTGCATTCACTCAAATGCATTTTGTAACTGACAGACCAGTGCTACAACTTACAAAATCACTGACGTCTTTTTTCGCCAAATTATTAAGAAATTTCTCTGCCAACCCTGGCTCATTAAATTTTGTTGTTTGATTTCCTACTCTGATGATTAAAGTTGATGGATGTGGAAGCCCACATCCAATATTTTCTTCCTTTTTTTTTTTTTTTTTCCCCCCTCCCTTCTTCAAATCCAGCAAACTTGTGTATCTGGCATCTGTTTCTGTTGTCACATCAGCATATATCTTTATAATAATCATCTTTAAAAATAGTGAAGTTCATAGTTATTCCCTTTACTTCTTCTGAATTGCATTCATAATTTATCTTAGAAGCGTTTCCAGAAGGGACAATAGAGCCTTCTGCAGACAATGAAATTAGTAAGCATTGATACCATTTGATATCCAAGAACTACAAAAACAATGATTTATTTATAGTTCCTCATCAAACATAATATAGCACTACTAAAATACACAGGGAAAAAAAAATAACAAAAATAAGGGTATTGTTTGTATAGCAATAGCTGTAGAATAAAGATGCCTAAATCTGTGCTTGGACTAGGACCTAATTCTGAATAGTTAAGAGGATAATCTTCCCAAACCTTTCTCTCTCTTCCTCTCCTTAACTCTTTCTATTTGTCAAAATCACTTTAACAGTGGAGTATTAGGTAGGCATGCAAGAAGCAACTCATTTCCTCTTCAGAGAACTTAATTATTATTCCTCTTATTATAGTTTTATGTATATATCCCACTCTAAAGCTTATTGAAATAACAGGGTTTTCCATCTACTTCAATAGATTCTAAGTCCATGAAGCTTAAAAGTTAACCTTGCTTCTTTTGAAGTAATTTCAAGGTATATGTCAGGTCATGAGTTACGATAAGACAAGAAGCAATCACACTTCACAACACTATAAGTCTAGCTATTCTGTAATTACATAGTTACTGCAGTTTATGTAATTATACTGTATCTAATTAATAATGTTTTTGGGTTTTTTTTTAATAACAGGCAGGTTAGTACCATGTGTTCAACTACTTCTTAATATCTTTTTCTTTCATATACCTACAAATCCATTTTAAATGTTAGATGATGCAGTTATTTACACTGCAACTGCAGTCATTTATGTACAGTACTTTGTAGTTATGATGATATATTATTAATTACCTGTATGAGGATACATAACCACCCCAAAGTATACACTACACCAGTCTTAAAAGCCTGCTATCAAGTAACTCTAATGCTTTCAGTAACTAATACGATGTTTATCTATCACATCTTAACTTCAGCTCTAGATAAAGTCAATAGATTTCATTATAGAGAAGGCTTCTATTCAGAAAGACAAAGTGTGGCAGGTTTTGGCCACACAGAGACAGAGGCTGATGCCTCCTGTGTAATGTCAATGCAAATTAAATAAGATAGTGGAACCAAAGACTTCAATTTGTTACCAGAGCTTGAAAACTCTCCTGGTGATCTTAGAAACAGACTGTAGACATGCAGAAATACTTAACTGGCTTCTTTCTATGGTTTTTAGTTACCAATGGATAAAATTTGCCAGAGGATGCATTATCCAATGTGTGTTGTATAGACAGAGGTATAATGCCAGGTGGAGACTGCTGAATTCACCTTTGGTGAAGTCTGAGACATAGTTTTCCTTCAAAGGTTTTTACAAGGTGTAATGATTAAATACCCACAACATGTTTTGCATAAAATAAGCACTTTTTTTCCCTTAAAACTTTAAATGTACTTTTTCATGGCAAGACACATCATAAAAGTGGATGAGACTTGAGCCTCTCTTCTTCCTCATGTCTCAGATTTAATGATGAGCACTATATGGATTCAGCAGTATACAGATGGATCAGCAATTCTGTATACATGATACCAATTATATTGTCAGTGTTATATTTCACTATCTGGGGTATTAGTTTTGTGTGCATCACCGTAACCCTAAATCTTCACAGTAAGCAGTTATATCTGTTACTACCCAAGCTCAGTGTGTCCCTGTCCTACAGCCTGCCATTACCTGTCCGGAGATTGTGCCTGACTTCTTCTCATCCCCCAGTATCACTGAGTGTGATGAACTGAAGGCAGATCACATCCTCATCTTTCTGCTCCCAGCAAATTGCTCACATGTACTGCCAGCCAGGAATCTGAAGGTTTCTGGAATTCCCCTAGGAGTAGGTACCAGTCTCCAAGGAAAATCAGATCAGTTTCCCACTCTTACTTGTGCTCCCACTTGGACTCTCCTGATACTTTAGTTATTCTTATCTGTAGCACTTAATAGTGGTATGCCATTGGAGGTATGATGGTAGATTCTGGTTTTATTATCATGTAGGACTCAGCTAACATCACCCTCTGCTATATAGCCTTTTTGCTTGATTTCACAGACCACTAAACTTACAAACAAGTTCTGCAGCAGTATCCAGAAATTTGTGTGAGGTGTTTCAGGCACTGAGTGACATACAGAGATAGTAAGTAGCTTCTGAGGGTGTCTCACAAAATCCTTTTATAACGGAATAACCTGAAATGACTGAACTCTTTCAGTTAGTCCATGGATTGAAGACTCGCCACATTGTGTGAGCAACAAGCCCATCAGAATAACTGGGCAAAAGGAGGTAACATCTTCAACCATTTTAAAATGGGGAGGATAGACGTGTCTTCTTTAAGAAGAAAACCAAACTCAGCTGGGTACCTCAAATGGAAAGATGTTTAAAGCATGTAACTACAGCAGTTAATTTATAAATACAGAAATCTAAGCTAAAATACAAAAAGTTTCCACTGTAATTTTCAGATTAGCTGAAATATTCCAAAGACATCAGAAACTCATGTACAGTTTGGGCCTTTGGGTGGCCTGCAATGTTCAAGTTAAGATTTGACTAAACATGAACATTTTCATTATCAGAATGAGCCCAACCTCTGAAGCTTTTGAGGTTCACTCATTGCTTAGAAATGCACTGCCAGAAAGTTTGCATTGCTGTGATGAGTTGACCCTGATTTGGATGCCAGGTCTGCACCAAAGCCACACTATCACTTCCCCTACTCAGCTGGAAAGTGGAGAGAAAAGATAATGAAAGGCTTGTGGGTCAAGATGGGACAGAGAGGGTTCACTCATGAGTTCCTGTCACAGGTAACAGACTTGACTTGGGGAAGATAGATTAATTTATCAATCAAATCACAGGAGGATAATGAGAAATAAAACAAAATCTTAAAATACCTTCCCCCCACCTCTCCCTTTTTTCTGGGCTTAACTTTATTCCTAATTTTCTCTACCTCTTCCCCCATAGCAGCAGAATGGGACAGGGAATGGAGGTAGTGTTAAATTCATCACAAGTTGTCTTTCCCTTTCTTTCCTCACACCCTTCCTCTGCTCCAGTGTGGGTCCCTCCCATGAAGGGTAATCCTCCACAACTTCTCTAACATGAGTCCTTCCCACAGGCTGCACTTCTTCATGAACTGCTCCAATGTAGAACCTTTCCATAGGATTAAGTCCTTCAAGGAACAGACTTGCTCCAGTGTGGGTCCCCCATGGGGTCACAAGTGCTGCCAGCAAACCTGTTCCAGTGTGGATTCCTGTCTCCACGGAGTCCACAGGTCTTGCCAGGAGCCTGATCCAGTGTAGGTTTGCCACAGGATCACAGACTCCTTTGGGCATTCACCAACTTTGGCATGGGATCCTCTAAAGACTGAAGGTGGAAATCTGCTCCACCATTAATCTCCATGGGCTGCAGGGGCACAGCCTGCCTCACCATGGTCTTCACCACAGGCTGCAAGGGAATCTCTGCTCTGGTGTCTGGAGCACCTGCTCCTCTTCCTTATTCGTCTACTTTGGTGTCTGCAGAGTGGTTTCTTTCACATATTCTCACTCTTCTCTCTGGCTGCAGTTGCTGTTGCGCAGCAGTTTTTTCCCCCTTCTTAAATATGTTATCCCAGAGGTGCCACCACCATTGCTGATTGTCTTGGCCTTAGCTGGTGGTGGGTCCATCTTGGAGATGGCTGGCATTGGCTGTACGGGACACAGGGGAATTTTCTAGAAGCACCTCACAGATGCCATCCCTGTAGCTCCCTCTTTTACCACAACCTTGCCATGCAAACCCAATACCAAAAAAATTCTCTATTTAAGGAACAAATCAAATGAAAACTTTAAAAAATATAATTACAGCCTACAGTATGTTCTTTAAATATATATATTTTCTCATTTAATTGACAGTGGAAATTATTGGTGGAATATTATTTTAAAGAAAAACAACATAATGTTCTGTCAAGTTGAGTATATTCACACAATGGAAGCTTAACTTTGATTAGACATGATAGCTGTGGTTGTCAGGAACTTGCCCTTTTGTTCCAGTTATGCTTTAACATTTTCTGAACCCCCTACTAGAGTCAAAGTTAAATTTACAGTCTTGACATTTTCCACTGTCTTTAAATATCCCTATGACTAGGTATTCAAACATTTTCTTAGTTGCATTGTTCCCCCCCTATTTCTGAAGTTAGAAATGATCTTCAAGTATTAAGTTCTGAAATAAA
>WTSP01012021.1:0-27553 GCA_025331215.1 Actenoides lindsayi
TATTTCAAAGATTTTTTTTTCTATAAGGGGAAAGGTATTTTAAGCAAATTAAGAAAATTATATGAGATTTTATGTGCTTCTGAGGGTAGATTTAGGAAGGTTACATCTCATTCAGTTGGGGTCATTTTAGGACTGTAACAGGCCTACTGTAAAGTTTAAGATCTGGACTTAGATAAAAAGCTTAGATTTGACAAAATATTAATTGTAATTGTATTTCTCCATGAGTAAAAAGGAATCTTTTAATAACACTACTCAAAAAATACTTCCAATATTTAATCAGAATCCCACTGGATAGTTTCAGCTTTTACTGCATTTTTAGTGAGTCTGTCAGTTGAGGTGTGACAGGTTTAGCTGCAGTTCTTCAGGACATTTGTGCCTCCATCCTCTCAGTCTGAATTTACCAGCAAAATATCAGAAGCAGTGTGAGTAACTGCCCAGGAGTTGATGCTCATGAGTTTCCACTTTAACAGTTTCAAATAGGATGAAAAACTAGAAAATGTGGTACCCAAGGCACAGCAATGCATTCTCTGTTGTAGAAGCAGGGAAAGTTATACAAGTATAGAGTAAAATCTACTGGGGATTTGAAATTTCTTAGCAGATTCATCCAGTCTACGAAGTTAATGCAATTTACAAAACGAAGGCAAAACAAATTGTCACAGTGGTGTCTGAAAGTCTTTCTTTCCCCCACTTTCCAGCTTATACTCATTCTTGTCCTCATGACTGCCAAATTATACCAATTCCAGCATAGTCCATTATATACTTACCTGCATATGTTTTCATACATATTCACACCACTGAGTAAATCACTGATAAGTTTGCATGACAGACCACTCAGGAACTCATGAACAAGAACTCTGTATAGGTGTTACAATATGATGGTTGAGAAGTCGTCAAAGAAGCATGAAAAGATTTGAATGGAAATCTGTTTTTACAGTATAGTGTCAAGCTTTTTGAAAGAGCAATTAAATTTTGCCCGAAAATAGGTACAGGATTGATATTTTAATTTTGTTCCAGCAAGAAGATTAGCCATTTCTAGGTGTTAAACATATTCCAATGTAACAGTCTTATTTTCAAACGTAAAATATACCTCCTGAAGAACAGGGGGAAACCCCAACATTAATACCTGTGTGTATTGCACGTGTCCCTGTGTATTTGTTTACATTGTATTACATACTCTGAAATAAGAAAACAGGAAGGCAAAACCATGACACAGCGCCTTTTGACACAATAATCATATTTTGAAAGAAAGAAACCACTTCTGAATTACATCACACTATGACTGACTGCAGGATCCTGGGGGATGCCTTGAATGTGCCAAGCTACAGGGCCTTTCAGTAAATAGCACAGAAGTGGATGCAACCACAGGCCCCACAAGACAGTGGTTGGATCACAAGCTTTCATGGTGAGAAGCAGAGGTACCAACTGAGTGCTAGCTGCCCTGAAAAGGCACACTTGGAGCACCACAACGGATTTCAGGATTAGCAGCTTGATTGCACTGCAACAGGACCTATTTGAATTTCAAAACATAAAGCAGTGCACTGGCTTAGGTGATTTTGGCAGCCACTATCCTGACACTTCCATTTAAACTCACAAGATTTCCTTTTCCCAATAAAAACTTATATACTAATCAACATGACAGAAACAACTCTATGTAGTCACCCATTAATGACAACTTTCTTAGTCTGTCATAAAGACCAATACTGCTTTAATTCTTTTCAACAGTCAATGGGATTGAGTCACAAATTCTGATTGGTTTCATTTTCTACACTGATCAAAGGAAGAGTCCAAGTAGGGATCTTGCATCATCTTTGAATAACAATGATAAAACTCATACTACTGAGATGGTCCAGTAATAAGATCACCAAAGTCTTTCTGAAAACCCAGTGGGAGAGGTGGTGTGTATGGTTCAACCACCTTCTCAACATTCTTTACTAAACAACAGCAGATCAAAGTTTAAGATTCACAAACTTATCTAATAATGTAAATTCCTCCTCATCTACCAAAGTATCTGACTTTTTTTTTTTAATTTTTTTTTTTTTATGTTTCATCAGAGAAGCTAACACAGAATTTTGGAGCTATCCATGTATAAAATGAAGTTAATAAATACACATGGAAAAATGAGGTGTTGGCTTGTGGTTGGGGTGGATCTTTCTTCCCAGAGTGGTAGCTATAAAACCTCAGTATGTTTGATCAAATGAATGGCACAGAAATGATGACTGGCTATATACACACCACTTGAGAGAGGGAATGCTATCATAAATGCACACTATGACTTCATAAATCAAACTTCTCATAAGTCCATACATACTCTTTTAAAACAACAGATAAAAATTAATCTCCCCGAAGGCGGCTTTAGTGTTGAAATGCTTTAGCTTATTCATTCAGCAATCAGTTATATTTAAAGGCAGAAATACGGAGTTAGAACTTTATTTTCACAACACATAGGAGTTAAAATAACTACGGACTGTGTAGATTGTAATCAACATTAGCTGCACTTTGAGAGAACAAAAGAAAAGAAAAAAAGCCTTTTCAGATTGCAAAAAATACTTCGGAAGGTGTGGGATGAAATCTGTACTAACAACACACTTTGGGCTCACTTTGGAGGAAAAAAAAAAACATAAAAGTTTTTTTTTTTTTACTTAGACTTTGTCTTTTCTCCCATTCAATCTACTTAAACCAAAAAGAAGCAGACCAATTTGCAGGTATGGCTTTAGTAGCACTCTGAAAATTCATTTGTAAACAAAGTGTTCATATCTTACTGACAACCTCAGCTTGGTTTATTTTATATTTACCTGGGTTCCAGTGTATTTTATTGCTATTTAAGTGGTGAGCTTTCCAGAAACTTTATGCAATTGAGCCCTTTAAAACACGTCCTCACATGCCAAGAAAAATACCACTTTATTAAAAGAAAAAAAAAGTTGGAGTTCTAAGTAATATGTATTTTCAACATTTTTATGTAATAAATTCTTCCTTCCTCTTTGAGATTGTTGACCTTTTATTAATATTGCTGTTTAACTTTCATTGCTATTAAGAAAAACTCACTAAGGTGAAAACGCCCTTGTGAGGGAGTCTTTACAACCCTCAGAGATTAGAGAGCAGTAGGCCAAATGAAAAAAAAAACTTACACATTTGTGCTATATAGATTTTAAGTAGGTGGAAATTGAAATATAATCTCTACCCTCTTACTCCTCAGTGGCCAAGAAGAGTTGCCTTATCATTACTAGAAATCCAGCATTTGATAGAGAGTTCTGCAAGAGAACATACATTCGGATTTACAGAAACACTTCTTAAACCAAGCCGAGAGTTGTAAAAGACAGTTGACTTAAAAAGTCAGAGGGTCTTTACCTTGTGGCAAAAGGGGGAGGTAGCTCTAGCCCCTCAGTTACAGTTCTTTTACAGCTTAAGTAAGTCTTTACCTTCTATGATTCAATTTCTGTCAAAGAAAGCTAAAAACTGCTTCTGCAGCTTCTGGTATGTTTTGATTATTTTATTCTTATAATCTTGACGTAGGCACTTTGAGACTCTACTTTCATGTCAATGAATGACAACATGCAAAGATGACTGGAGATGCTCTGAATCTGTGGCAGATTAATAATTTTAACTGAAAAACATGAAAAAACTAACTACTGTTGGTGGTTTGTGCTCATGATAACTATTGATAAGTCCTGGCTATCAGCATTTTATTGACATGTCTACGAAGGTTATTTCTGTTCATGACAAGGGTACTGAGGTCCAAGGGTAGCCTACCACTGTGGCACTCAGCTGGCTGCAGCAGGGGGTCACTGACAGAACCTCCTGCCATCTGTTTACACGAAGTCCTAACTCCTGAAGTGCCTGGATCAGCAGTCATTTTAATACTTTACCTGTAGTAATATGCTAACATTTTAGGCTCATAATAAGGCAATAGGGTTTAGGAGTCTCCTTTGCTTCATTATGAATTTTGAACCAAATTCATTTTTGCTGTGTAAATACCTGTATTGTGTTATTGCATCTAGTCTACAGCATGCACCGTTTATTTCTATGGTGCACTGGCAACACTTTGTAAACAGAATGGGAGTAATTTAAAGCAACTGTGTAGTTGCTAGCATGAAAAAGAATCTCTGTCAAGATTTTTCACAGAAGATTACCAGGTACATTTCAGTACATTTTCTTCAGAAACCCTTATCTAAGTAAACAAAAATGTAATTTGTCACAAAAATTGCATGAAATATGACAGAGTGAAAGAACTGTCTAATACAGAGACTAGCACATGGAAAAATAATAACAAAGATCAATTATATGGGTGCATTATCATGTGTATTTGACACCTGATGACTAATTCCTCTTGCTTTTTTTTTTTTTCTAACCAAACTCAACAAAACAGTAGCAAAATTATTATTCTTTCATTATTATTCTCACAAAGACACCAGTAATGTACCCAAACCAGGATACTGGATACAAAATTGTCTGCATATTGTCACCTAGAGACTTTGAGATTGTTTAGATTTCTTTTGACTGGACATATCTGTTATGAAAACACCACTATTCTGCATGTGTTGTCAGTTTTATTAGATTTTCATATACAGTGTATCTGTATTAAAATCGTGATCTGTGTTACTCATTGCACAAAAATATGAAAATACAAACAGATAGATAGGATATGAGTAAAAATCCAGAAAGGAAATGAGTCCTAGACCAGAACCACAATTAAAGAATACCAAAGCTCTGTTCTACATGCACAACCTGATGATATCCAAACTTAAATCTGACTGCCAGTCTGTTGAGATCAAAGTACAGTAGAATGAATTGAAGTCTATATTTCAAATACTAAACCAACTGTAGCCATTTAATTTTAGTCAAGATCTTAATTCTTTTCAATGACATTCTTACTGGGAGTAATTTTTTCACAGATTTCTCCAGAGAAAATCAAGGATAGGGTCTTCACTGATACTATTTTTATATATATTTTTAATGATAAAGAACATTCTTCATAAGTGGAACTTCTCAAATAAGGTGGATTTTTTTTAATTTTAGGATTACTATAGAAAAGAATCTAACATGATACCTACTTTCTAATGCAAAGGTATTATACATATAGCTTCTTTTTTTTTCTTCTTCTTCTTTTTTTTTTTTAATAACCATGGATTCTGTACTATTAAAAGTGTCCAAACTACACTCTCCAGGTGCAAATTCAAGCAAAGCTGGATCATTTCCTATGGACCAAACCAAGTAAAACAAGCTCTCTACAGCTCCCCTTGGAGTGATTCCACCTATACACTGATAGTCCTTATTAATATTAATGAAGATCATTTAATATGTCATAATGCTGACGTTTTCCATTCAAGAACCCCAAAAAGTATGAGTATCTAATTTTGCCCCATCAAACCACAAATATATTTTACATTTTTGGATCTCAAGTAAAATTATTTCTACATTTATTTCTATTAAATATATGCGATGAGAACTTTTTTACACTAAATTAAAAAAAATGGTTTTACAAGCCTCCTGATATGATTACTTGAGTAAACATTTATCAAGATGCAACTGTCTTTTGTATATCCCTAGCACAGTCTCTGTTCCTATTTTTCTTACAAATATTTTATCACTATGCTGTTTTATCAGCATTAGCAGACCTCTAGAAAAACAGCAATAATTTTCTTCATAGCTAATCAGTATACAAATGTGGAATTGATTTGTCATGCTTGTGGACCTTGTGGGCTATTGACAATGAAGGGCCAATACAGGCCTCTGAGTGGAAACTCACTCTCATTTCACATTGTTGCTGACACTACACACAGACATTAGTTTCACTGTCTTCTTAGTTAACTACATTATGAATCTGCAGAATACTCTTAAGACTAAATGTGCACTCTCGGGTTGAGGTGATATAATACAATAGGACAAATGATACATTTTCTGGTTTATATGTTAATGGGAATATTGATTAATAAATATGAATCTGTTGAAGCTTAAAGTTGATTTTATTTATTGACTTATCATTAATTTAGATCTTCTATTCAAATGCAGCATTGTAAAGCTTATTCACACATTAAAAAAACTGATTATGGAGTGTAAGAGGCATAAAATGTAAAACTGTGATCTTGTTATAATATTTAAAATCCTCTTTGAGAGTTAGTGCATGTAAATGTTCTTAACAAATCATGTAATATTTAACAAATAAACACAAAGTTGAATAATCATTCCAAATAAGCACATTAAACAAATGTTAAAACAATATACTGTTCCAGTAGATTAAAAAAAAGGATAATGAGTATGTGTTTTGCATTTTCATCAAGATGGATGCACAAGAAGATTGTTAATGATAAAGAATCTATCTTAATCCACATGAACATCTCATCTGACAAATGTCAAATGACCTGAAGCTGATATAGACAGAAAAATAAATCAACTACCTTCTTAAATCTGAATTTATACCAGGATAAAATGGTATACATTTCAAAGTCTATGAATCCCAAAATAACAGATCAAAGAGAAGTGATGTATTCTTTCTGATGTCTCATGAAAGGCTCTCTTATGAGCAAATTAAATATTAGACATGAAAGTTTTCAGTGATATCCTTTGTACAAGTAATAGTGAGCTCTACAATGAGTTCTTCAGCAAGTTGGTGTGTTTCAAGTAAAGCATTTGATAATGTAACCTTATGAAACCAGAGACAGTGAGAGTCGTATTCCATTGATTTGTTAAACTCCCTAAATAGGCTGCCAAATATGTAACGTTAAATCCAATCTGAAATTATCCCAGTGTTTAATCTCATGATGACTATGAACAAGCCCTAAAATAACCATATACAAATAACCTTCTAGTTTCACTAATCTCCTGGAGTTTTCAGATGTGCAGGCAAATGATTATGAGATGTGCTCAGCCACACATCTGGCTCCTGTCATCCCTGTGTTCTTCTCTCAGCTTGTACTTCCTTGGCTGTCATCCCATCTCCTCTTTCTCCCTTTTTTCAACTTTGGGTAAGGAATATGTGGTAAACATGAAATCCGTTAAAACTGTGCTGGAAACATAGATCTTTTGTATTCTGTAATTCTCTGGAATAAAGTAGAGAAGATCCATTTATCACTCTCTGGGACAGTTCTTCTGGTTCATGGCTCTGTGTCATATATTGATATATTTGCTGTTTTGCAGAAATGTCAAGCACGCTCTGTGATCCCTGTTTACTGATGAATATAAAACATCATATAGGCCCCCAAAATAACTCCAATAACTCAATCTTATGAGGTCCAGCAAACAGAAACTTTCCATACATGCCAACTAATTGCAGAGCAGTTGTGTTATGTAGTGATCCCTGAACATTATGTCCTACAGTTACTTAGGCTCAGGACCTCATGGAAAGCACTGTCGTTCCCTTCCTGCCTGCAGCCTCAGCCTCTATTCCATTGGAAAAACAGGCACAGAGATGGGGTCAGGACATGTACTCAGTATTTAACTACCAAGCATGGAATTATGACATGGTGATCACACTAGTATTCATACAGCGTACCAGGATTTATGCTGTGTACCAGGACAACTGTGTGGCAGATGATGCAGTCCACATTTTTTAATGCAAATAGAAACACAGTTTCACCCCAAAGGCAAAAGTCTGAAGACTTAGGCCACAGCTATTATGGAAATAAGAAAACATAATTTAAAAAAAAGAATAATATGAACATTTTTTATAGATTTCCTAGTTACTTTTCTTTAGGTATGTGGACTAAAGAGCTGGAAAAAAAGAAAAGACGTGAAAGACATAAAACTCTGTCATCACTGGCTTAACAATAATAGTAGAGATGGTGAGAGGAATAATGTGTAAGGAGTGATGGAAAGAAGTGTTATTCAAAACTGTTCTAACACTTTTCTAATTTGAAGCAACAGGTAAGAAAACACTACAAAGCTGTGGGGAACTAGAATGATAGGAGAACTCGTGCTAAGGACTGAAATGAGTGATATCACTGAAAAGTTTTAGGTCAGTGCAAAGCTAAACCTCTCTGTTTTCAAAAAAGTGAGTAAGGAGAATCTCAGCAAATCTAGCAGATGTAAGATGTAGTCAGAGCAACAAGGTAGGAAAAGGATCTCCACAAATGCATGCAGTTACATGAGGCAAAACCTGTGGTCCAAACCTCCTGCAAGTTTTTTGATAGCTCCAGGAGTTAAATTTAGCCTCAAAGTTGAGTAAAATTCTGTAGAAACAAGTGGAAATTGCAATAACAAGGTTTTACAAGGAAGCCTGCGTGTTTTAAATATAATCTATGTGTCAACTGACAGAAGCAATATAATGTTGTTTGCCATTTGCAAACAGAAGTCATACTTTTGACAAATTCTGAAGAAAAGCATAGGGTAGCGCAGTGATAGAACCAGTAGTTTCTTTAATTTCATATTCTACACAGTTGCAGTGTTTTCAAGGTTCCTAAAATATATCTTTGAAATAATAAATTAAATCTGTATTTTCCATACGACATTTTCTATTAATGAGGAAATATGGAAAAGCCAGAATATTAACCATATAGAAAAAAGACAAAAAGAGGATATGGAATACCGCTTATCACACAATTGTTATTAACATAGTAAGATTTTACAACAACTGGATAAATGTTTAAGATGGGCAGGAGAAAATTAATATGCAAAGTAAGTGCAGCCATTAAAAAAACCTACTTTTTTCAATATAGAATTAACTATTTATAAAGCTTAATTTTACATACAAGCCTTAGGAAAAAGCTGTAAATGTCATTTTTTATTTGAAAATATTTATTGAGAGTTCTGGGAAATGGTGAAATTGCAACAGCTGTCATTTAACACTGCACATTGCAACAGAAATGGATTTAAAAGCATCGATGTGGGCCATGGTGTATAATCTGTGCATCCTTGCCCCATGGAAGCCACTAGGTCTTGAGTTCCTGGTGATATATGTCACTAATGAAATATCATGGTGTGTTGTTTGCACATGCTTTAGTTTAGCATACTTATAACAAAGAGTCACACTTTTAATGCTAATAAGAGGATCTCAAATGCTGTGGAGCAAAAGTGGTTATCTTGTCAGTAATTTCAATATTGAAGTTATTTTCCATGAAGATCATAAATTACAAAACTGGGAAGGAACATTGGCATCCCAGTCCCTTGCAAATGAAATGCATTCTTTCCAAATTAGTGTGCAATAGGAAGTTGGTTAGCAGAACCTTGTTGGAATTTGAAAGTGCTCATATATTCACTGGAAAACATCACATTTGCCTTCAAAATGCTCACAGACATTACTGTATTGCTGAGCTTTGCTATTGGATGTATCACTTGCTAACTGCAAATTATAACCTTCAGACAAAACTATTTGATTAGACCATGGCTTATGTGGAAACAGATAAAAACCTGCATTATTTTTAACGTACCTGATGGGTAAGCAAATGTAGCTATGTTCTACTGTAATTTTAACTAAAAACAGGAGTTAAATTTTTCAGAATATTGTTAACAACATCTCCTCTTCACCTTAACTACAATAGACACAATGAATAGGCCATCTACCATTTGTGAACAAATAATGCCTTCCAGTGTAAGCATAAAAGAAAAAAAAAAGTGATAATTTTGGGTACACATATGATAACTGCTGATAAAAAGCAAATATTATAGAGATTACTATGGAATTTAATTACCGTGGACAGTTATCTTGCCCCAGTCTGCATGAAAATTTGCTAACAGCAATTCAGATTGCTGCTATGTTTAAAGGTCCCTTCCATTGACACTAATCAGCTTCAGCAAAATTCAGCAAATTTATAGTCAATAATTTTCTACCCTAGTAACACATATAAAGAACTCTCAATATACTCTTTCAACATACTATAGGCCCATTTTGTATCTGTCCCACATTTAGAAGCTCACTGCCTGACTCAGAGAGCTTCTGTTGTTTTTAAGAAGTAACCTACCTAAATTCAGCTGTCTACGCATTAGGTGTCTGCATATGAGCTTGTTGCGAGAGTCAATTACCTAGCATAGGCATTTGCTGCCATTGTAGTGACAAGGGGTATTCCTTTCCCACCTCTAGCTCCAGACTGACACAGCTCTCCTGTCAATTTTCTGTTATACTCGGCAGCCCTGGCAGATCATTAATCTAATAGTTAATCATATTCTAATTATTGCCAGGTTAACTGGCAGCCTGTATTTACTAGACCTCCACAAACTGCAGTAAAATTTTAGATACTGGCTCACATGTAGACACTCAAATTCGAGTCCAAATTCTGAGCTGAATCCTGTGCTCTGTAAGATACAGGATAAGGTTTATTGTTTGTAAACATGTTTTAATAAAGAGGTGATATACCCTGTAAGTATCCTCCAGCTTGAAACAATTTAAATTCAAGACTATATTCATTAGAATAGTTAAAGTAACTGATTTGGTTAATTCTAGCCCTGTAACATGGATATTAAACCCGTAGTAAACATAAAGATTCCCTTGATAATTTGATGTATATTTTATACTGTAATTTATAGAAAGAATTGACTTTGGGTAAATATTACAAATTGCTAGCATATTAAAAATATTACACACAATCAAAATAATTTCTGTGTAGTGTTTATGTGAAAAGGATATGAACTACTTATTCACTTTTTTACAGAAACTGCGTTCACAGAATCAAAACAGCAGTGAACCATTTGGGGGACATTCTTGTTTCTGAAAAGTTCAGCTGAATGACTGACAGTGACTTACACCATGTCAAGAGTCACTGTTGGAATTGCAGACCAAAGCCCTTCTCTATTACCATAGTGTGATTACATACAAATATTAGCTACACAATCTAAGATCCCCCAATGGGTTCAACTGTCCATCTCAGTTGCCCCTGCGGTTCAACGTCAATGTGTGTTACTATTCCCTATGAAATACGAAGTGCCTTGGAAGATGGTGTTGGCAACTTGATCTGGAATTGGCTTTGCCAGAGTTACAGATGTTTTCACTCCCTTTGGTATGCCTGTAATGCTACAAAGACTGTTGAATGAGAGCTTATTTACCATCTAATAATGGAAAGCTATAAATCTCTCTCATTTTCTCTTGTTTATATAAGGATATTTCCAATAAGTACTCATGAGTGTCTACAGTTTTTTGCTCCTCTGTGCCAGAGCCACAGACACAAGCTTTCAGAGAAAGGTGTTATCTTAAGATACACATTACTACTACTTTTTATCCCTGAATCAGATAGTTCCTATATATCTAATCACATACTAGTTTAAACAGAGGACCAATATACTGTTATCATTTTATATTTAGATGTAGTCCTGAATATGTAGAACACTCTTAGAATCAGTATGAGAAAACAGATATGAAAGAAAATATTAATGCTCTTGGGAGAACAGATACTAAGTGACAGGAATAAAAAATTACTGAAAAACATATATTCAATTCCCTTGGAAACTTGATTCTTTTATTTTCATATATAGTACAATAAATTTTTAAAGCCCTTTATTGCCTGTGTATTCACTGTGGAATCTAGTATAAAACCAGGCTTATATATTGCAGTTCTCTAATTAATTTTGTCTCATTTAAATAACTAATTGTGTGAACATTATCTAAACTTTTGTTCAAACGCATTAACTGTTTGAAAATAACCCACTCATTCTCTTCCATGTCTCTTCCCATCTAGCTCTTTTTTCGTTACTATTTAATTGAATTTTCATTTTTTGGCTTTAACAGCTCCTCAAAGGAAACTGTATTCAAATTCTATTAATGGTCATGGTTGAAAAAATGTCCTTCTAAATGTTTTTAGTATTATGTAGACACAAAGTTTGTTCAACATTTTCTACACATTTAGGGCAAGCAAGGCTATGAAAGTCCTACTTCAGCTGAATTTACTTGTGTATGTTTTTACTCATTACCGTTAATAAAAGTTTCACTAATTATTTTAAAACTCTAAATAACAAGGCAATGCTCTAAAGACCTGGTTCCATGCCCAGTGAAGCGAACTTGGATTTAATTGGATCATGAATTGGCGGGAATGCGATGCATCTCAGTTGGCTTGACTGACCAAAAGGACTGCTTTCTATTTAATGAAAACTAGTTCAAATAACAGATTACACAACACAGTGTAACCAAATCATTTGAATCCAATTATTCTGGATATTATGAAATGGAAGAATAAAAAAGAATTATTTTTGCACAGATAAAGTGCAGTTACTTCAGAGAAGAAAGGGATGATTCAAAATATCTAGTTCATAGTTTATAAAAAGGAAGCACTAATATCTTAATTGCAGAACCTATTTTTAAGAAATTACTTTAAGGAAGTAAGTTTTCTAGCTTAATATTGGAAAAAAAATACTTTAGGAGTCTCTATTTTACATTATCATGCATTATTCTAAGTTATAGGTATTCCATTTTTCCAGAATTATTTGGTAGTACTTTGTCTGTTTTCAGTTTCTTAAGCCTGAGTAAAATGACACCAGTAAATGGACATAATTCAAAACAACTTTAATTCAGATCTATTGCTTGTCTGACTTATTTTTAACAGTGTGAGAAGCACATGTGATGTGGAGATTCAGAACATGATGGTCATGGTAAATGACCAGCAATTAGTGACCAGACTCCATTATTTATATTTTCTAACCTCTGAAATGTCCCTCTGGGGTGCAAAATCCCATTCCATATATGTGTATAGTTATGTGTGCAATACTATTATGCGTTGTCCACTCTTCCAAACAAAAGAGGATGGTCTGCAAACTACCATACAGTAAAAAAATCTCTTGTCCAAGTTCACAATATCTATATGGTACCACAGTTCATCATGATATACTGTAATTAAAAGGGAAGCGACAAACCTAAATTTCAAGGTCATCTATAATCCTTCCTTTGTCAATACTAACATTTCTATAATGTGTGTGTACATATATATATGTGTGTGTGTGTTATACTTCATTTTATAGTAAAATGGAAATTCAGGGTATTAAATTGTTTATAGTATCTGACACATTCATTGGCTTATTCCTTTTTCATGTCCAATAACAAATTTGGGAATCTGTCACTAGCTCTTGGATTTGTCTTTCCTCACAAGGGAATAGAAGAGGTGAATAAATCAGTAAACAGAAGTCTGTATTCATCTTACAATCACCTTATACAAGCCTTACTAAGCATCTTCCTCAGAATGTAGTTGGTTGTTTGGGGTTTTTTTTCTGACAGTTTTAAGAAAAGTGATAGGGAACACATGGGACAGAGTATTAGAGAAATTGAACCTCAAAGGGGGAGAAAGTGTTTTATGTTACCTCCTGGTTAGCAGCAGCTAGTTCTTCTTCCAGTGCAGAGACTCTTTCTAAAGAAACCCTCAGTCGTTCCCTCACCTAGAAGAAAAATCAAAATATGTGCAGTAACGTAATTTCTATCAACCTTTAAAGATTATATAATCTGCCATATGCACTACTGTATGCCCTGACAGTCCATTTGCAGGCATGTGTGTGGCATACTTTCATGAGACATACTGTGTAGTAAACATTTAAACCTAACTATAGGAAGACTTAACGCATGAAAATAGGTGTCAAACGTTAAATGCCATATTGCTGTTCCACAGTTTGCCTGCAATTTTACGGAATACACAGCAAATGAAAATATTCTAAGACCACATTAGGCATAAAAGTAAAATGTTCACAAGCATCTTTTACAAAGGATAAGGAAAAAAACATTTGTAGATGTTTTAAGTCTACTCCATGGAAGGTAACTAATCTGTTCATATTAACTGAATGCAACAATTGAAAAAATAACTTGCAGCATTGCCTTCAGGCACACATATGAAAGTTTTCTTATATCATCATGCAGCTTGTTTGGATTTTGCAAAAAGTCATAAGATATAATCTCATAAGCAGAAAAGTCTGCTGTGTTTGTACCAGCTTCATAAATGACCTATTGTTTTAAGGACGTCAATGATTTACTCATTATTATTATGACTATTGTAATTATTAGTAAATATTAATTATTATTAAATAATAATATAATACCTCTGAAGATCTATTTACTGCTGTTTGAGTATTCTGACTCAGCTTCAGCTCATGCAGCAACAGACAACCTAAGCTGGCAATGTATTCACCAGGCTTCCAATATGAACAAAGGCAAATCAGATCTAAAGTGATCTTCAGTGCTGTGTGTAGGTGACGTTCCTGACTACAAAGGAACCCTATGGCAATTCCCTTCCTAGTACACAGAACTTCATTAGGCACCTCACACTAGACCACTTTACAACCTGGTTAATCAGTCAACACTCAGGATATATATCTATACATGTTCCAGCTACTCTGTGGCAATGCTGTTCCAGCTGATGGTGCACGGATGTTTAAGGCTATTAGCAAAGTTTGTAGAGAAAGTCAGCATATTGTATTAGACAATGACATGTAGCTGAAAAATAAAGCAAAACAAAAATCAGTCTTTCATGTACAATAGAGCAATGTACATTTTCATGTATGCACAATTGTTTTCACACTCATGACAAATACACAAACTTTTCAGGGATCTCTTGTATGTCCTAATGCTTTCGTACTTTTTTCCAGTGAAACTTTAGACTAATAAATATCACCTTTCCTTACATACTTTGTTTACCATTACTACTGATAGAAGTGAAACTTTGCAAATACATTCACTGCATCCCAGGAATGGCTTACACTTTAATAGATGAAAATTACTTAGCAAAACTGTAACATAGCACGTTCACTAAACTTTAAATCTAACTACATCTAAAGATTAAATATATAGTCAGGAAATGAACACTATGAAAACAATTCTGTCTTTCTAACAAATACAAAAATAGTGGCTTATGCAACGCTTGAGTTGTTTTTTTTGTCCTCTTTACACACTCCATCTTTATTAAAAGAAATAAAAATTGAAAATGTATTTTATGTATTCACATGAATTATTTGAACGCTCTCATGTAACTAGTTTTACTATATGCTAAACAATATTGCTAGCTTTAACAGAACAGGAACCACAAATGATTTGTTCAAAGGAACAAATGAAAAATGAAATTGAAGAAGGTTAAAGTGTAAGAAATATTAAGATCAGAAAGAATCCTCAGTTTTTTACTCCAGTTTCTGATTTGTTAATTTCCCTCTATTCCTTCAGCACTATAAGACTGAAAAAAATTAACTGTTAATGTTCCTAAAGATGCACATTATAGCTTAAATGGACATTTCCTACAGGGTGTGACTGTAATCAATAGCTGAAATGCAGTAACTGACTGTGCCTGTTCCTCTCCTGATGCAAATGAAGTTTAAACCATCTTGAAGTAGCAGTGTCTGAGCCATCTCTGAGTGGCAGTGATAACAGTGGAAATTACTACAAATATTAATGACTGTTTCAACTCTTTTCATACACCAGAACAAAAGAATGCAGTGAAAATATGCAAGGGAACCCAAAATAGTTTTGGTGGTTGGTTTTTTTTTCCAGCAAATATGTATGTAAACATCTTTATTAATAAAGCTTGCTTTCCAAAATGAGCTACATATTTCCTGGAAAATATCCTCATAAAGCTTCAGATTTATAGTAGTACATATGACAACATCACAGTCATTTTATATGATTTTTTTTTTAGTATTCAGTTCTAACACACTTGGGATATTTAAAATTAATTTGAAATACTATATTTACAATTTCTAATTTATTCATCATTTCCACCTGATTGTATTTTTCATAAAAATGCTTCACACCAAATGTTTAACGCATCAGTTATTCTGACTGTAATTGAAAAACTTTGTTTAAATAGGTGAAAAAGTGTTTCTTCATTTGACCCTCCTTTTTCCTATTTTTTAAATCATATTGTGCTTGAAAACCAGTATTATTTCTCCAGTTCTTCTACCAACATCCAAGGGGTGCTCAATAACCTGTTTCACTATCCAGATGGATGAAATTCCAGGACAGTGTAAGTCCACTACCAGGTACTCGCATCTTTTCTCTCTGTCTCTAGTCCTACCTTCTCCCAGAGGTTCCCAATTCCTCTGTGGATCCCAAAGCTCTCTTTATGTATCCTGCTTCTCTTGCCACCATTTCTTTCACTGTCTCTCCACTATTAAAGTCCATGTGCTGACAGTGAGAGGTGTAGTCCTGTTTTCAAGAGCCCTGATTTCAATCTCTCTAACCACAGTAAGAGATGTCAGACAACAATTTTGTAATGGAAATTTCAGCTTAGAAGTAAAAAATAATGGAAAAACGTCAGTCATCCTCTGGCTTCAGTCCTCTTGGCTGTAAGTGCTGTTGAGGGACAAGATGAATAACAAAAAATTCACAAGACAGCAGTTCTTAATACCTGAAATGAAATGCAGCGAGTTGGTAAGTTATTTTTCCTAAATTTCCTGAAACCTTAGTGTTTTATAAATGAGAATGCATGTTTAAAAATATGTTATAAGGTGTTTAACACTGACATTCACTTTGAATAGTGTTACAGTTTGCAAATCAGCTAGCCACATTACTGAAGATGTGACAGCTCCACAAGGAGCTGGAATTCAAAAAATTATCCTAAATCATTACACACTGTAGAACTGAATCTTAGTGGGTTTTGTGTGAACACTTTAACATGGCATTTCAGAAAAAAAAAAACAAAACAGGTAGAGGATTAACATCTTCATTTTGAATATCAAGCTGTTATATTCAAATAATTTTTTTTTTTTTTTTAATTCCTAGCCTATTATTAGTAACAACAAGGAATAGCGTGACAAAGAGCACCAGACCAGTAGGAACTTGTTTCCTTTGACTTTCCTTTCCTCCCTTCTGTGTACACAGTTAATGCACTGCCTTTTTCATAATGACTTAAAAATTGTAGCCTGATGGCCCTTATTTGTTCTCTGAATGTAAGAGTTGCTACAGGAACTGAAAGCAGCTCCACCTTGGCACAGAAGATTACTTTTTTCCGTTCATCTGACCACTGAACAACTAATTCAGATTCACATTTGCCATGATGACATTGGAAATATTGCAACTAATCCTTCATATCAAATGCATACATAGCAGCTGCTAAAGCTGACGGAAACCTTCGCTTCTTCTATCAGGAAAAAAGAGGGAATGTGATACATCAGCACTCCGCTCTGAAGGAGAAATCTGCTCTGTTTTAAAGCCCAGAAACTGTAATTTTATTTCTCCCTTTAAATTTCTTTCTCAGTCTTCAACTGATTTCAAATTAAAATCGAGGTAAACCACAAAAGCTGAATGAAGATTTCAGGTTTGATCATTCACATTTCAGGAAAGAATGTAGGCTACAAATGTTATCTTAATGGATGTGGTATACATGTATTTTGAAAAAGATTTTACTCCAAGCAGAATTTGCCATTTAGTAATTAATGTTTTCTTGAACTTTGTAAGTTCATATTGAATGACCTTTGAACTTAAATGCAGGGCAACAGTCAAACCTCTGAAAAGCCATATACAAATGTATTGCAAAGAATTTTGCATTGGATTCCATCTTCAAATATATGCTTCAACAAACAAAACAATCATCCTCATGTCTGAGAGGCGTCGGAAAGGTGTTTTGTTCCTGATCAATATCTTGTTAGAGAAAAAGGAGCTGAAACAAATGCAAACTATTTTTACCTGATAATGTGTTGTTTGTTTGTTTTTTCATACGACAAATGCGAATTAATGATTAGAATATTACATTGCTTTCTCTTTTCTGGAAGTCAAAGACAGTAAGTTAATGAGTAACTATAGTCCATAGAAGTAAGCATTAACTTAGTGAGATTTTGTGTATCAATTAAAAAACAATATACTACTTAAATTTCATATAGTCCTTCAGTGTGTTTCTATTTTCCTGGGCACTAGATAAAGCTTTACTTAATAAGGTTTCCTAATGTAAGACTAATCAGATGTCATCTGATCTATCAGAACATGCTATGATATGCATTTCTAAAGGACAGATTCAGATTACAGTGCCATAGACACAGCACAAAAGGGTTGCCCTCTCCATGATAGAGGGTGTTTGCAACACGTGCCCAGATGACTGGGTATCCTTCTGGCTTTTAAACGCAACCACATTATCTTGAAATGTAACATAGTCTATGTCATGTTAGCACTGCTGTCAGTGCAAAATATCACCCATCTTTCTCTGTCTCCTAGCAACTGCTTCCCACTTTTTCCTTGCTGTCAAATTCTTTCTTCATTCTCTCCAGATCTGCAGCCCACAAAGAGCTTTTAAAAAGCACTTGCACATGCTAGAACTGAATCACTTTTTTTGATGAAGTCTATTAAATAAAAGCTCTCCTAGCTACCTTCTAATAAATAAAAAGACAGTGATTATGTTGATATGAGTATGTGGGGTTTATTTGCAAGAATATTAGGTATACTTTTCTGCTGTGAATTAATCTTAAAAGAACCAGTGTTTTTTGAATCTTAGCTAGGACAATAACACATGGTAGTTGCTTTTGTCTGTGAAGATTGATTGGACACTTTTCTTAAAAAAATGACAAAAAATCGGTTTTGGAGAAGTTGCTTCAAGCAGTTTCTTTTTTCCAAATGCTCTTTTTAAATGTTGAACTAAAAGTTTAAAGCAAAGTAGGAAAAACATCTGCAGGAAACTATACGTGTTCAGACAGATATTAAAAGTTAATTATAGCTATAAAATGGTATAAATAAATAACCTTTCTAGGTGTTCTTCTTCCTGAATTGCATATAAGGAATATGCACTTCCTGAACTACTCTATACTCCATTTCTATTCTAACCATGAAGTTAATCTGACCTTCTATTTTCTGTTCAACTCTAATGATACCCTGTAAATCTTACCTTCATTAGTAGTATTATAAACTATTCCATATATATTCATATATATTATCCCAATATATACCATAGTGCTCTTACATTATTTCTACAACTTTTCATTGCATGAAACAAAGACAGATGTCAGCAGTAAGTCTTTGAGATCTGAAAGATTAAGGTAAAGGGTGATTAACTGAAGTTTCCACACAGACTATTTTCCCTATGAATACAGCTGCAAAATCTCAAGTGACTTAGGCAATAATGAAGGCTATTAGAAATATTAAGTCAGAATTTCACACTGGTTTCAGTTGAAATCAATCCCAATCAATAGTGTTTAAAACTTTCAATTTTTTAAACAATGCTTATTGTTTGTGGGACGTAATCTTACACATAGAAAAAACCCATTGAATTTAACTTTGAACATGAAAAAAAACTAGAATTGGGAGCAGAACTGCCCATGTCCTGTGTTTTCAGACTTATGAAAAGTTTAGCAGAATTAGCTATATAAAAATGTTTGAAAATATGTATAGATTCTGTCAAATTAAATTTCTAAATAATAACAATACAGCCAGTGCAGTATCAACTTCATTCACCCAAGACAACACAATAGTATTTCATTGAGATACACATAATATAGTAAATATTTATAAACTAAATTAACTCTTTCATTATCCTCATGCTCTAAAGAGAAAATTCTCACAAGCTAGGCAAGAACAGACTATGAAGATTTTTTTTGGCACTTCTGGGATATCCTATGGATAATGGGGTAAGAATAGCAGCATACACTTACTACCTTCTACTCACTGGGATGTACCTATTGGGTTCACCCAAATAGGACCGGTTCTCTAGTGTGGGAAGCTCATGACCAGTTTCGATGCTACAGGGGGTGAAGGGATGCTGAAGGACCTGTCAGACACTGAAATACTTGTCAATGACAGTCATGCTTTGTGTGGATAATGCAGCCATGGCTGTGATCTCCTTATGGTGGACTCTCTTTTGAACAAAAAGAAAAGGCAAAGCCCAGCCTTTGTGTAAAACACAGAGACAATAGGCTTTTGGAAGTAAGTTAAGAAATTATACCTGGTTCTCCTTATCCTTAAGCAGGCCTCCCTGGAAATATGAGTCCTGAATTGATATGCTTTATTTTCCACTTTCCAGTCTGTTTTGTAATTTTCATTGCATTTTGTTATAGTAATGAGAACATTTTTGTAGTTCTTATACTGTGCATGTAACAATCCTTGCATTAGCAGTCAAGTTTTGTGTCAGAGCTTGTTACAGCACCTTGAGATATTTGTGTAGGAATTGAAAACATGAAAGAAAAATTTGCATTTAGGAAGAATGTAAAGACTTTTTAGGGATTTTTTTGTAAGTTTAATAGCCAAACATGTTTATGAAAATATCTTTGCATGGTTTTTCAAGGGTGTAATGGCTAAATTATTGGTTTCAATGTCAACATCTTTTGTGAAGAAAAACATTAAGGAATATACTCCTTCGGAAAGGGTCATGACGTATTTTCAATGCACTTTTGACAGTTTTCATCCCTCTTCATCCATTAACTTACTTCATTTTTGGTCACATATTCTGATGGGGCAGTGTGTATTTCCTGTGACATTAGAATATCATGTATCATATTTATTTGCATTAGTAGTTACTTCAGAATTCTGCCCTCAGGCCACCCTGAATAGAGCGGCAGAGTGTGTGGCAGGGAAGCATACCCCACAGTGCAGGAGGACAAGACATCCATAAGTCAAAGGGACTAGCTTAGGTTCATCCAAGGGTGCTGAGAGACCTGAATAACTCATCATAGTGAGGTCATTTTCATCTTTGAAAGGAAATGGTAGTCACAGGATGAGTGACTTTCCTGATGAGTGGAAAACCCTGTGTCCAACATCATAAAAGGCAGGAATTATCCTGGGAAGATCCAGAGAAGCACAAGCTGGCTGTTGTCAGGAAGGTTATAGAGCAGTTCTTCCTGGAAGCCATTTGTAGGCACTCAAAGGACAAGATGGTGATTGGGAAGAGCCAGTACGACTTTGACAAAGGCAAATGACATCTGGCCAACCTTATTGCCTTGTGTGATGGAATGATTGGCTCCATGGCTGAGGGGAGAACAGTGAATATCTTTACAAAGGCTCTCTGCAAAATCTCCCATTTACCCCTAGAGAAAAGGGTGAACCATGAATTGAGTAAGTGGATTACACAATGCATAGAAAATTGGCTGGACTGCAAGGGTCAGAAGTTTATGATCTGTGACACAAAGTCCTTGGCATCCCCTTACTATGAATTGAATACACCCAGGCTTGGGGAAGAGAAAGCAGTTTTGCAGAAAATGCCTAAGGATGAATAAGGCCAAACACACAGTTCAGTCAGCAGGTTGAGGAAGATTATTATTCCCTGTTGGGCTTTTGAAACTGCATCTGATTTTGGCTCCTTGGTACAAGAAAGACACTGACAGACTTCTGTGAAGGCCCACCAAGATGGTCATAGACTGGAGCACGTCATATGAAAAGAGGCTGAGAGAGCTGGGTCTGGTCAAACTTAAGAAATAAAGGTTCATGGAAGAACTTACTGCTGTCTACAAATAGCTAATCAGAAGATGTGTAGAAAACAAAGCCAGCTTCTTCTTGGAGATGCAGTGTGACAAGACAAGAGGGAATAGGTGCTAGAATCAACAATGGAAACTCTAGATAGGTATTATGAAAAAAGTAATTTACAATGAGGGTAGAGGTAGAAACATCACAATAACATTTCTCTCTGGCAATATTCACAACTTGATTAGACAGAACCCTAAGCAACTTGCAAGAGTTGGCCCTGCTTTGAGCAGAAGAGTGGGCCAGATATCCTCTAGGAGGTCCAACCTACGTTATTCCACTAGTCTCTGAATAACTTCAACAAATAAATTCAACAAATTTTCATAGGTGGATCAATATCTTTTTTCTGAAGGGTGTGAAACAAATCTAATGTGTTTCTGTCAAAGAATGTTTTGGAATAAGAATATTAATTATATGAAAATAAAAAGGTTCAACACACAGATGAACAGCACGTAGGAAAAAGTAACTTTGGCCAACCAATTTTAAAACTTATTTTATAATGTAACAAACCTCCTGTTAAAATGATTGCAGATGGCTGATTTTTCTACACTGATAATTACCATTACCACTGGGACAGACACACATGAAACACATAGGATATGTACCTGTGTCATTCCAAAATTTGTAAATGAACTGAACACTGATTTTAACCTATTACAATTAAAAAAACCAAGAAACCAGAACTTTCAAGAACATAAGTCAAAATATTATATTTATCTTCAATCTAATTCTGTACAATAATTTTCAAAATGAGATGTAAAAATAAACTGTATAGTACCTAAACACTAAAGCATTCACAAAATGTTTAAGGAGTAACTACTGAAAAATCATAATCTATTTAAAGTTTAGTTCTTATTTCTCATATTTATCCAGCACAGAGATAAAAATTATAAAAGTAGGAAAGCTCCTTACTCTAAAGTTTTAGCAATGTTTAAAGTATTGGATAAAAGATCAAAGCTCAGGCCATAAACCATATCAATCCCCAAAGGACATTTTTAATAATACAAGATTTTTTAAGTCTCAATGGCATCTAAAAGCCCACTACAATTAATTGCTTGCAGAAGCTACAAGTCATTATATTCCTTTTTCTAGATTTTCTTTACATGTGCTTTAATGATATGTAACTGAATAGAACATATAACGAAAGGGATATACCTAAACACAAACTAAGTTTTGATTTGACAAAAGTTCCTTAAAATCATTTAACTTTGAACCAGATGGTTAACCCAGTGTGCCTCATAACTCAGTGCTTCACACCTTTATTACCAATGAAAAATAAATACTACTAGATAACTACAGCTACAATTTTCATAAGGCTGTTTCTTTTAATAATAGTTCCTTAACTTCCTCAACTTTCTATTTCTGACTTTTTAGAAGTTAAATTTATTACTGTGAGACCATCGAGCTGGTTCTACACAGCACAAGTCAACTGTGCAGTCAATGGTTTCAGATGCTGTGCTGCAGAGTGTCTCCCCTGCATACCCAATCTTCTCAAAGAGAGAAGCAACTCAGCTGCAGAGATGAACCCAAGCAAATCAGCCAAGACAGACCCCACAACTAGCAGCTAGGTTGTCTGCCCATGAACAATGGTTCTCACGTACTCCCTGCATGTGTAGGTTTGAGGTACTTACTAATTCAGATACATGATCTTCTGAGCATATTATTTCTAGACATCTAGATTTCTGAATTCATGTAAGCAGTGCTTAAGGCAATACCTCATACTTGTACAAAGTTTCATTCACATACAAGAGTCTTTACAGCACAAGACACATGAAGAATCCAGTGGAAAGACCCTCTTAATTAGCATGAATAGATGTAGTTATCATCAGTGGTTTTTATCTTGATTTTTATCTTCATTACCAATAACAATGAAGGATCTACTACTTATTTTAGGCTACCCTATTGTAAAGGGAACACCGTACTTGTGTAGGAAATGCTAAAAACATCTGAAATTTAGGAGGCTTTCCTCCTAAAATTTTTTAAAAGGCAGACTCCTTTATGTAGTTAAAAACATCTCATTCTGCCTTTTCACTCTGTGTTTTTTAAATTTGGAGATACCTACATTTTCTCAGCAATACCATAAAAGAATGTTGTACAGACAATCAATTCCATGGTGTTATCTTTATTTAGTACTAAATAGGAGAAGCATGTCTGGTAGGGGTGGCATTTATTATTTTGAAAAGTCAGTACTATTGTCTACAAAAGATAGCTTAAGTGACATGAAGTGCATTACAGCACTTATATGGTCATATACATATTCTTAAGAGATTTCTCTGGACATGTGTAAGTGATACAAGTACAGAACATATTTGAAGAAGTGAATAAACAATACTGTTGCTCTGCTGCATGATAAGGCACAGTTAAGTAAGTTAAAGAGTGAATTTAGTAAGCTTTTCATCCATACTGTACCTTTTCATCCAAAGCCTTGTGGTGCTCAAACAGAGATTTCAGAGCTTTGAGGACCTCAACTTCACTGGAAACTCCTGAGGGAGACTGTGCTTGCCGCTTCACCACTGTCATCCTCAGTGACCTTTCGTGTCTTGAGACAAGGCACTCCAAATGCTCCAGTAACAGCTATTGGATTTGATATAAAAGGTTATTAATTTTTGTGCATCTAAATGCCATGGCAATTCTAACTACAAAGTGTGTGGTACCAAATGGCAATTTTTTTGGCAACCTCATTTTGGGAGAGACTGTGGGAATTACTGACAACATTTCATGATTCTAAATCACACAGAATAAACAGAAAAATAGGAATTCTACTCATGATTTCACTTAAAACTCAACTATGAATAGGGAGAACCACAAATCACTTAGCATAGGGTCACTATTTAACTAAAGTCAGTACATATTTATAAAATTATTTGTGGTAGTAATTGATGATCATTTACAACCAAAGCCAGTCTAAAGTACCATGCAAAAATACTGAAGAAGTTTATTATTAATTCACATTAACTGTAATATATTTTCAATTTGTACTGGAAGTTACTTAAAATATGTAAAAGTAAACAGTGTCTTTTATTACATTTTTAAGACTGTTCATTCTAATGTTAAAGCTAGTGACATTTCTTACTAGCATGTGCTCTAAAACGTTCATTGTCTCGGTTCCACTACAAAGATCACAGAAATCAAAAAGGTCCATATAGAGATATTTCAGGCTATTGTAAATATCTGTAAAATAATCTGTAAATAATCTATTGCAAAACATGATTATTATTTTCCATTATCATTCTCAGATTAAAATATGTTGCTGTTGTATAGAAAGTCCATCATTTGTCTATACTTTTGTAGGGCTACCATTGCTGTTCTTAATGTTTGAACATAAGAGAACTGGTTAGCTGTAAGATTAAAGCAGGGTAGCTAAATTCATGAATCATAATGCATGTTAAATGTATTGTAATTACAACATACAATTATATCTAAGTCTTTGAACTGGGAATTTGAAAGTTACATAGATAATTGTTTATTATTTCCCCTTCAATGTGGTTCTTAATATAGCTATGATTAGTAAAGATATATATTTATCTGTAATCCATAGTTATTCTCAGTCACATAATGACCTTTATTGTTACATGAATAGACACAGAAGAGCAAAACCAGAGTGTAACCACATTATAGTTGTAATATATTGTTATTAAGTCAGGAATTATTAGGGTTTGATGTTATTTTTGCTTCAAATATGGTTCTTGTTTCTTGATTTTCATCTGGTTATTATGCTATAAATAACTGTATTATTCACAAAAAACAGTGAACATATATGCAAACAAGTTAATACATTAATAAATGTAATGACTCCATGCAGTTCAAGAAAGGATGTTATTTCTACCATTTCTGAATTCAAGTGATGGCCCATATTTATCAAAAGCAAATGAGTAAGAAATTGACAAACTTTAACATCCAGTCCCTGTAGGGCTGAACAATGAATATAGGTGGATTTTTTAATTATTTGAGGCAGTCCAAAGAAACAGTCAAATCTGAAGAGACCTCTTTATCATAGAGACAGCAGGAACTCATTGAGGGACTGTAGTATGGTTGTAACTCAAACTAGATCAGAACAGCTTCCAAATACTTAGAGTATTTCTGTTCATAGCAGTACCTAAATACACAGGTAATTGCTGTAATGAATAAAGCTTAATATCTGAAATTTGGTCTAAATTCATATATCTTCATGATTTTTCTAGGTGACTTATTTTATCCAGGAGATAGCAGAAGGAAAGTAAGTCAATAGTTGATTTCTAATGCTACAATATACCCTCTGCTCCACCTCTCCAAAGAGTGTAGCTGCAACATTTCCTTCTCTCTGTAGCTGGACTCTGCCCCATTTTGTAGCCCTGGAGTAGCCAAACTCTAGCTCTGATCTGTGCTGTGAACTATATTTCTCTAGTCATTCCCATTTGCTGTCTGATTATGTTAGAGCCTGGCTCATCCTGCTCTGTTGTCTGTCTTGTCTGCCTTTCTTTATGCAGAAACTCTTCAACGTATCATAACTAACTCTGGAACAGCCTAAATCCTGTCAAAATGCTATGAATTTCTGGACAAATTAGGGAAAAGGAGGAAAATCTCAAACCACAGTTGAGCTTTTATCCTGGTCATTCCTTCCATAACTCTGTAGTCATCTGAAGCTCACACTGACACCACTAAAACAATCCATAATAATACTATCTTGGTAACAATTTTCTGGCCTAATGCTGAGCAAATGTATTCTATTGGATGGCCTACTGCTCTAAACAACTCCTCTCCCATACAAATGCTGCAATGGTCAAAGAGTTCTGAGAGGCTGTATGCAAGTCTTAGTTGTAATAGAAAATGAGAAAATCTGTTTTAGGAGAGAATAAAAATGATGGTGACACAGAATTCTTGACACAGAAAATCTTGCATGACAGAAGGAATCACACACAACCTATATCACAGCAATAAATAAAGAACACACGAAAAAAACTAATAGACATCCAGAACCTCACTTAAACTAGCATAGACAGACAATCTCAACAGGGAATTCTGAAGACAGCATGGACACAATAAAGACAAAATGCTCCCTAAGAGAAAGAAGGATGGAGATAGAAGAGAGTGATGAAGAGAAAAAAAAAAGTCAAACAAGGTTTCCAAGTATAAGAAGAGAGCAGAGTGGTGGGAACTCAGATCTTCTAACAGGATGATCTTGGGAGGAGTTTACTACATGGGATGAACAGTGCAGCAATCTAGCCCTTTGTAGAGCAGCAGATTACACATGTAACTTTAGGTTAAGTTACTGCCATATTAGAAATATACATAATATGTAATGCTAAACCAATGAAAGTCATCCATTTAATATACACAAAAAGCCAATTTTGCCTTTAGCTTAGAATTACCATTTTAGAGGTAACAAAACCATATTTCAATGTCTGCATATATTGCATAGTCACTAAATAAATCAAGTGCAAAATATTGTATTGCCTATTTTACTGTACAAAAACAGATGAGCTGACATCATAGCGAAGTATAAAAATAAACATGGAGAATTACTGCACTACATTTGAACATCTGAACATACTGTGAACATTTAATGCTTTTTCTTTCTGTTCTTATTCACTCAAGCTACTCAGTTTGTAGTGGTTCATTTTTCTGGAAAGTACTTCTGGATACTCAAATTTTCCTTACTGTCAGCCCTAAGAATGCTGAAGAAGGCATGCTGACATAGGTTTCTGGATTGTAAAATTTCTCCACAACTTTTGTGAGCACTGCTTACAGAAAATCCAGCTGAGCAGGGAGTATTATTAACTAGTTCTCCCAGTGTCACATTACTCCCAGCCATGCTGAAAGGGAAGAATAATCTAACAGAACACCTGACTATGACTGAGCACCTGATGGCTAATCCTTGCTCTCTGCCCTGCTCAAATTATATTGCTATTTTATCCATCTTTTCCCCAGCTAGAATCATAGTTTTAAAAAGAGTAATAGATCTTTTCCTGCTTCCCTAGAAAATAACTACACTGACAGAACTATGAAGTGTCTCTTTGCCACAGTGGTGGGGGAAGGAACATATAAACCTGACATTGAAGATAATGGTGTGTTTAAGCAATGTTTAACTATTGAAGGAAATCACAATAAATTGTGATTTAACAAAGGGCATGTTGGAGACTTTCTCCCTTATATTACTCAAGAATTACGATTCTAAATATTTGTGATAAGATTGTAAGATTTCGTATTGAAATAATACTATAACAAAATTGATAGTTCATCATCAGAGTCTCCTTCTCTGGAGGCATTCAAAACTCGCCTGGACATGTTCCTCTGTGATCTGATATAGGTGATCCTGCTCTG
>WTSP01012021.1:27653-96592 GCA_025331215.1 Actenoides lindsayi
CTGGAGGCATTCAAAACTCGCCTGGACATGTTCCTCTGTGATCTGATATAGGTGATCCTGCTCTGGCAGGGGGGGGTGGACTAGATGATCTTTCTAGGTCCCTTCCAACCCCTAATATTCTATGATTCTATGAAAACTACAAAAAGAGTTGTTAGAAATAGCTCTAGGTATTTTAGTATGTTACAATTAAACTCTGGCATTAATAAAGTTCATGGGCTGCTGAGCATTTTCTGCTCCCTAACATTGTGTCAAGCCTGATACAGTTATCGAGCATGCAGAGGGACAGGCAACTTGCAGAGATAAAAGAACATTAACAGCAACAGGTGGGACAGAATCACCCCCACATCATTACTAAGCTTTTCCTACTGAAAAGCATAAACTTGACAAAAGATTATGAAATAACCTGACATGAGAATTTTACTCTTAAGCTGAGCAAATTTTAGGATGCTTAAGATGCTGTGCTTATAATTTTATCTTAGTTAAAAGGGAGGAAGTTTTCTGGAGCTCTGGACTTTTTATTAGCATAAAGAACATTCAAAAATAATAATTTAAAGACTAGAAATGCTCTAGCGCCTATTTTGAGAGTGAATGAATTTTCCTTAAAATGTCTATTTGAACTAAATCAAGAAGAACAGAGGAAATTGTTAGAATATACCCCGCTTCCAGTATTTCTCATATCACTTCCAAAACACTTACAGAAGTAATTCATTTCTGTGAAATGGAAATGCATGGTTAAATTTAATAATATAGACTACATCGATATAGATTATTCCCTACCTATATTATGCCATCATTACTACATGGAGACTGATTTACATATTGAAAAAATGTGAAAACATTCTTTTTTAGGAATGATGACTCAGTAAGTTGAAATTACTGTGACTCAACTGAGGTTACATTACTACAGGACCTGGATTTTTATCAATATAAAATATTTAATCTTAACTTTATTTTCAACAAATCTGCTTGTTAAAAGAAAAAAGTTCACAGCAGGATAATATATGGAGAAATTAAAGAATCAGGAGTGGGTGACAGAGAAAATGAGAGGCATAAATAATGAAATACAGGGGAAAAAATATAAATGACAAGGGTTTTACTAAAATGAGACAAATTTAGTTTAAGGGATTCCTTAGTGGAATGGGACAACTCGCTATGAAGACTATCACTTCCAAGGTCCAGCTTAAAATTTCTCAATTGCACATGTAACACTGAATTTCTTTTCAGTCTATATTTTGTATGCACATTGTTCAGTGAATCTCCATCTCTGGTACAATCAAAGATGACAAGTAAATTAAGCAGACGTGAGGTTGAAGATATCTCCAGAACCAGTCACAAAGTCAGTAATTTTCTTCATCATCGTTCCACCACAGTAGAAATCAATTTGCACCCATGGTCAGCTGGGGTGACCTCAAATACCTAAGCTGGTAAGTTACTGGTGAAAATCTTTCTTTGAAAAAACAAAGTTACAGCCTGACTACAACATATGTCCCATGTCTGTGTTTCTCTACATCCAAGACAGAAAAGAAAATGCTGGCAACCTAAAACCTTAATGGAAACATGTGTGAAGCAAAAGTATGAATAAAAAAATGTAATAACCAAGATAATGATACAAAGTAATAGAAATGAAGAAAACTGTTTTTATGAGAATAAGGAATACAAATTTGATAGCTATTAGATTATACACTGCCTGCAAATACAGGTATCGAATCACTGTTACATTTACTGTCTATTGTCACTCTTTTCTGTGACAGAATTTCATATTTAGAAAGAAGAAACACACGAGTCTAGAAGACAAGTGATAATGTTGAGACAAAAATAGTAAAAATTACTGTCATTTACATTAGTGGAATAATGTTTTTTCCTTTACAGAACTTCAGGAAACAGTGATTTTGATAAGTACAGTGCTTCTGGACTGTAAGAACTCATGTTTAAAAAAGAGAATGAAGTGCCCAATTTACTTTCGGCATCTATCAAACTGATAGAAGGACCATTAAGAAAATAAGATAAACAAAGGGGTTAAAGCCATACTTTAAAATATATTCTCAAAAGCTTTACAGTACAAGAAAAATTTAATCATAAAATATAGGGTTAATTTCTGATGTATGGGTATTAAGAGACTGCAGTGCCTAACTGAAGATGCTTCATAAACAGTTCAGTAAGGAACAGAGACAATAAAATATGAATAAAATTAAATCTAAGTCAGCCTTGCTTACTTTAATAAATGCTTCATCTCCTGAAGTATTAAGTAGAGGAAAGAGAACAACACAGTCTTTGTTAATTTCATTTCATTCTTGAACATAATTTTAATTTTTCTTGTTTCTAAACCTTCTTGAACTAAAATATTTCTGAACATTTTAAGTAACATTTTATGATAAATACAAAAAGTACATGTAAGACTGTGGGTTTTTTTTTTTAGTGAAAAAACCACAATCAGATCAATCCATATCAGTATTGTAATAGTTTGTTTCAGCTGCCAAACCCACCCCCAAATTTCCTCATAATCATATTCTGATTACTAAATTAATACTAACTTTTTCTATTTGTAAAGAATACAGATTAAGACAAATATAACTTTCCATTTTAACAAATTTAGCACAATCAAATCACTGTTATTTTATAATTTCCATTAATATGCTAGATTACACTGATCTGTGTTTCAGCTTCAGAAAAGACGCTATCTTTCCACATGTTATAGGTGATCATTCTAGCTAGCAAATATCCAGAGAAATAACTGTAACAGTTCCTATTAAGATATTTTTGTATATTTTCAGAATCTCATGCAATGATATTCAAGAAAGAACCAGTTTGTCTTCCTGTCAGCTATGCCACACCAATCAATACATATGCTTCTGCATTCTCTATTTTGCCTCATGTACTGACAGATTAAGTTGCCAGCTAAGTTCCTGACAGGAAAATATTTCTACTGTAATATGTCAGAAAAAGTTAATTGTCATAGGCAGTAAAAGTACATATTCAAAAGCAAAAGGTCAGTAGGAAACTTTTCTTAAGAATGTAGAAGTAGAAACTTGATAAATACGGGTTAAGATTTAAACCGTGGTATTTTGGATGAGACCTGGAGAGTACGGATTCCGAAGAACGTAGTGACATCACAGACTCTAATACATATTTGTCATCATTTAGGGTCAGGGCAGCCCCTTAGACCTAAAACAGATGCTCTCTGTTAAACCCTCTCCCTCCCCAAAGGGGAAGAGAAAAGGGAATAAGGGACAGAGGCTTAGCGATTCGAAAATGAAACTAGAACATCTTTAATGAAAATAATAATGGAATATATACAAATATATACAAAACCAGTACCGAACTCAGCCCCCCCGATGATAGTTACATCGCTATCACCATTGATGCTGTGGAGTAGGCACAGGGGGAGTCCCAGACTGGGCCCTGCAGCAGAAAGGAGCTGTGTTCAGGGGCTGGATTCTGGTACCAGATTCAGGAACACACAGACCAGGATCGAAGGCAGAATGGACAGAGTCCTCCTTGGATACTCCAACGAAGAAACTGGAAGAGGACTCAAACCAAGTGAAGCTGGCAAAGCAGGCCAAGAGGGCAAAGAGAGATGAGACCCTCCTGATCCCTCAGTTTTATACCAAATATGACATATCAGCTGGAATACCTCATTGGTCAGTTTGGGGTCACCTGTCCTGTCTGCTCTTCCCTACAGGTGCTGCCTTTCATTTTCTGCACCCTCCAATGTGGTACACAAGATCCAGCAGTGGCCTTGGTCTGCACACCAATCCTTGGTACTAACTCTAAACATGGGGTATTATCACTATTAGAAGCAGACACTGCCTGCAAAAAGAGGCTAACTTCAGAAAGTGCAGTTAGTTAGAAGAGACTGAGCTGAAAAGTAAAATCAGTGAACAGAATTAGTTCTGTTCTCACTCAAACCGGGACAATGTTACTGTTAGAGTCTGCTGTTGTCACATGGCTCGACATGTCATTGTTGAGATGGACTTGACACACTCATTCACTCACACACACTATTTCTCCAAAGGCTCAAATACTCATGCTCCAAACTAGTGTGATTGCAAGCCCTTTCATAATCCTTCTAATAATAAGTGCCAACACCTGACTGGCCCAAAGACCACCTTTCCACAATTAACTTTGATAAGCTTTCTATGTTTGTGAATTGGTAGTTCTTTTCTCAGGACTTTCTGGCCTCCTCAAGGGTACACAGATGTTCACTCAAGGTTATTTATCTAACTCACATTCTAATCCCTCGGACAAGCCGAGGCTTCCCACAACAATTCCCCCTTTTTGTATTTTCTACTAAAAGGGGCCATGTTAGCTACCTGCTGCAGGGCCCTTTGCAGCAAGGACAGCATACATGGAGCAATACAGATGATGGTAATTACCAATACACCTACATTCAGCAGGCCCTTCAACCATCCCTTGATTCCCCTTTGAGCCAGACCAGAAAGTCTCACAAAGTCTCACATCAGCCATGATCAGTCTCACCCAGATACCACAGTGCAATGGATCTAACCCAACACTCACAATACCCAATACAAAAAATGAAAGTGTCCCCACAGCCAATACCAATACAAAGGCATGAGCATATAGGCAATGTCCACAAAATGTTCAGCTCTTCCACTGTTGATCATTTCAAGCATCATGCCCAGCTATGCAGCTGTGTATGGATTCTTCACTAGTTTCATCCTAAGGTATAGCACTTGCATCACAGCAGAAGAATTGGGGCCACACTGGGCTGTAGTCTTTTGTAAATCTTGTATTGCCCTCCATGCAAAGATGACATGCTCGTCCTGGCCCCCCTGAGCACTAGCATGAACAGCCAGAAATACCGTAGGTCTCCCCCTTTTTCTAGTGTAGCAGTGCCACCTCTCTCAGTTCCAGGAACGGTGACAGAGTTCCCAATTACCCTCTTGCAATGCCCATGCTTTACTTGCTGCCAGAGGTTAGCTGGATTGCACAGGGTAGCAGTAACCTGAGCAGGGAGAAGGGTCCATTGCTGAGCGCGGCAATCCGAGCCCCCCCCGCAGGGGAGCTTCCATCTGTGCCTCCCCAGGCAATGGCAGTTCTGTGATAGACCGTTCCCCTGTCCCCGCTCCAAGGTCCCACCAAGCACCGGATTCTTCCAGCAGCAGTGGGGGGGTGATGAAGAACGGCATCACCTGGCAGGGCCCCCCCCCATAAGCCACAGACAGTTCACTATCCAAAGTGGGGAGGGGGCAGTGGCTCAATTCTGGGCTCCTTCAGGAGGGGGCAGGGTATCAACAGGCACAGTAATGTCACTGGTAAGCTTCTAACTTTTGATCTTCATCTCTCCGCTTTTTAAGGTCTTTTAACATTTCTAGCAGCAAGCACCAAGTAGATAATAGTCCCATTACATCCTTACATCCACGGGTAGCACTATCAATTAACTTTTCCCCAATTTACTCCCACAGCCAGATGCTAAATGCTGTTGCTGTATAGACTTAGAAGCTGTTCTTTTTCTGTAGTTTGAGTCCTTTTTTCATTAGTCATTCTTTTTACTCCAATTTAAATCTCCCCCCCCCCCTTCACGCATTTCAAACACTGGTCTCTTCTTTAGTGAGAAACCCTCCCACATTCCCGGTGGCTCACCTAGTACATCAGGTGTCAAATATCTGTCTACAGGCTTAGCAGCTCCACCACCACTCTCAGCTTCACCAGCCTCCATCTCCACTGCTTTCTCCCCTGCACACACCTCCTCTAAATGCTATAAGTGCTCCAAACTAGTGTGGCTGCAAGCCCTCTTATAATCCTTCTAACAATAAGTGCCCACACCTGATTGGCCTAAACAAAGACCACCTGTCCACAATTAGATGCTTTTCTGTTACAGCTTTGATAAGCTTTCTCTGTTTGTGAACTGGTGGTTCTTTTCTCAGGACTTTCTGGCCTCCTTAAGGGTACACAGATGTTCACTCAAGGTTATTTATCTAACACACATTCTAATCCCTCAGACAAGCTGAGACTTCCCACAACAGTCTGCCACTTCAGCTCGGCACAGAGAGGCAAATCAGGATGTGTGTCGTTGTTTTGGGGTTTTTTTCTTTGTTTTTGTGGAGATTAGCAAAAATTGTATGAGGCTTTTGCCAAGAAAGAAAGAGACACATAGGTATGGGTCTGGAATAAAGATAAACTTCCAGTTAGGCATAACTGAAAATGTAAAAGTGATCTGTAAGGCCAGTGTGTACTCAGCACCTGACAGAGTTGCCACTTTTATTTCTTCTTGCTGATTTACAGTTTGAAGCAGTAGGTACTTCAAGCAAGACATGCAGTTACCCCAGTGAGATAAAAGGTTGAACTGAAAATTCCAGAAACAGTAATTTGAGAATTTGGAACTGACCCTCTTTACTTAAAAATAGTGTGAAGTACTACTTGGGACAAAAGTGGTTGTAGTGAGTAGTTCCACTATGTGTGATAATGCATGAGTGTGTCCTGGGAGGGCAGGTAAGCCTTGCTGAGCATAGCCAAGCTAGAGCTGGGTTAAGTGTGAACACCAGTGGGATGGAAGAAAGAAGCATTAGTTGGACTAACTTTATGTATTATAAAATACATTTAATTTCCTCATTGCAAAAGTGTATCAATAGTGCTTCAAAAATTATTACTTTATTAGAATTTTTGCTTAATTAACAGAAATATTTTGAAGCAACTCTTTCTTACAAAATATTAATGCTGTTTTGCATACATCTCAGTTTGAAAAAGTGCCTCTGTATAGGCGATGCCTTCTCAATGAATGTTGCTAGAAATAGCATCACTGGCATGTCTGAAGACAATACATTTGTATCTAAATTTGCTGGTCTTTCCCTATAAAACAAGTGTAAAGGAGAAGCCTACAGAAGACAGCATGACTATTACAGCAAACTCTGGCAACAAATGCAGTCTATGGCAGCTTAGAGCCTGACAAGAATATATATATGACATGATGGGGTGATAACTTATTAATGAAAATGCTAGAGGGCAGGGAAAGTTATGTTTCCGATATTTTTTCTCTCCCCTGAACCATTAATACTCGGACTGTGTCTTCCCCTCTTTCCTACTGTAACATCTCCTGCATTTCCTATACTTTTTCATAGCCTAAATCTTTTAATCTCCAATACCTAGCTTCATCCTCATTCTGAAAGCGTACTGGTAGAGATTACTGATTTTAACTGCAAGGACTTCTTGAAAGGTTTATCACACTGTAACTGTTGGTATTTTCACCTGGAAAATCTCTTACCAATTTTTGGTTTACATAACACAAGAAACATAAGAATGGATGATCTTTAACTTTCTTGATTTGCAAAGTGCCAATGACAGAGCTCTGTCTGACTTAGGTGAAGACTTGCAGCTGACCCATTGTCCTTTTCTCTCACAGCTGTTTGGCAAGCAATTACCTCTGGCTACTAGGTTGTCTTGGGATTTTTGCTAGACTGCACTGCTTGTATCAGACCCACAGTAACTCCTGGTATGCTGCAGTTTTCATACACCAAAGCTGGTGTTCTAATGGGCTTTGTAGTGAAATGGATGAAGTATTGTACTAGGCAGTTTTGTGCGCGTACTCAGGAAGAACTTAAGACAACCGAGAAGATGACATTACAAATTTAGTTTATATGGTATTTTCTGTAAAGGAGGCAAATAGATATATGGGCTGTGCAGGAATGGGCATATGTAGATTATTGAATAGGTACATTGAATGTATATTTTATTACAGCTCTGTATTCAAAATTTTATGCTGGGAATTAAGGAAGTATTCTTTATTGTATGTAAATTATTTTCTAAACTTTCCTATTTTTACCTTAAATACTAAAATAACTGATACATGTAGCAGTTACTGATAATTTAAGCAGCTTTAGGAAGGTTTTTTATTTGTAGTTGAGATGGTTTGCTAAAATTGAAGAATGCAGGGCAGTTCCTACATGTTTCTCCACTAAGTAATTCTACTTCTGTGGGAGTCATTTTGGACTGTTTAGAATGTATAAGAGTCATGGGAGATAAAGCATGTCTCACCTATGTCTCCCATCACATTTCCCAAACCCATCACCTCTAAGACTTTTGTGCTAAATGTGATCTCCTGTGCCTCCATGAAGGTAGGCAGGATGGTTTTGCCTCTTTGTAGGCATCTGTACAATCTGTCCTTCATACATACTCTTGTTTGCAGACAGAATAACATCTTCTGAATCAAGTAGAACATAGCAAATTTAAATGTATGTCTGTATGTCAAATGACATTTACCAAGGGGCACATGGCTGCATCTAGACTAAACAACAGACTGACCATGATACGTGTGACAGCCTTCATCTCTTCCTTATTCAGATCAAATCCAAGACACAATGGAAAGCTGTGTCTCTTGTAACCTTGCCTTTTGCCTTGATAACAGATGATATGTGCAAGGCTACTTAGACATGCCTTGGGGCCTGGTATGCTGCCTGAGTCGCTTGCTTTCAAAAACATCTAAACTGAATGTACTTACCAGGTTATGTACAGAATCTGATATTTTTATAGTATATTTTGCTAAAACATACACTAATTTCCTCAGGAATGTAGCATTGTAGATATAACCTGTTATTTAGAACCTTGCAAGTCTCCTGTACTCATTAAAAGGCTGGGATATTGTCTTCTTACTTATACAAATAAAGACCTACATTTATATGCAAGTATATTCCTCCTGCTCTGCACATACATGATATCCAGAAAAAGTCTGCTGTATACTTACTCTTGTGTTGTTTCTTTCAGCTTTCAGTTCTGAAATCTCTTCCTCTTTTTCAAGCAGCTGTTCCCTGCATGCATTTAATTCTTTTGTCAGTGCAGCAAATTCCTGTGGAATAAAATTATATATGAAGTTACTCAAGATGTAAGCACTTGAATAATCAAATCCACATGCATTCTAGAGTTTGAGGTTTTAAATAATATTTAGAAATCAACATAAACTAAAATTGCATATGTAAGCATCAGCATTTACCAAAAAACATTTACATTCTAGGTATATATAATATAAAGCACCTATGAAAAAACACTGATTTAACTTTAGAAACTAAAGAAAGTTCAAAATGATGGCAGCATCCTCCATGCATAAGCTACCAGAACCACACCAGAACTGGCGTATTTCATAGCAACAGAGATACCACATTTCACATGTAATGAGGTTCAACTCAATGTATGCACTTAGTGAGTGTTCTTGCCTCTTTCTAAGGCAGCTGTTGCAATATGGCATGGGAGAAAAAATGTTAAGGTATTCACTGATCAAAATCTAATATCAGATTAACATAAGCAATATGTGTTGTGAAAAAATTACTCATTATTTTTGCTTGATAGTTAAATTTAACTATTAAAATATATTTGGGTATTATAGTGAAAGGCTGTATTGAGTCAGAGCAATATTTGTGTTTGTTAAGTTTGGAGTGAGCTTCCTATGAGAAGACAAAATTAAACTGGATTTTAAATTTCTCCCAGTGTTATGTTTTATACATGCAACTAATAGGTTTTCTGAAAAACACATCTTTCAGTTGTCAAAATTCCTATTCAAATGCCTTGATTTTACCATTGCAGTTACTCCTCAACAATATACATATATTTTTGTCTATTCAAAGGGCAGTCACAGTTTTGTCATTCATTTCAATAATGAAAAGGTTTCACTCTGTATGTGTTTATTTTTGGCAGGCACAACATACACTCAACTGTAGTGGTTAGTTTTATTCTTTACAGCAAAAAGTTGCTATATGTCTCATGAAAACAGTGATAAAAACAGGATGAAAAGCCTTTAAAATTTGTGATCATGTGTCATGAAAAAACATCTTGATGAACATCATTGCTGCTTAGAAAAGTTATATATATATTTTAAAATATTACACGAATTTTAGTGTGACCAAAATAGTTAGTGCTTAAGAGCACCCACAAGCAACTGGAATTAAACTGAAGCCACTCCTACTTCCCTCCCCATAAAACAAAAGAAAATTAAGATTAAAAACATGTCCAGGTGATTTATCTTATCAGCCAGTAGGATGAAGCTGAGACTAAATCTACTTATTTAAGACAAAAGTTATCAATTATCTCAAAAGGCCTTGATTTGCTGCTTCCCCTTGAGTTGCTGAACCTAACAATATACCTAGTAATAACAAAGCTTTTATCTGCATTAGAGTGCTGTTCAACAGAAGTTTGGTAGGTGTTCTGAGGTTCACTATGTTTTAATCACTTTTCTAAATACTTAATGCTATATGGCATTATTAATAATATTAAAAAGTATTCAGATAGATTTCAAGTGATATTCTAACAATGTGTAACTAATGGGTCTTTTTAAGTTTTCAGCTGCTAGAACTGGATTCACAGGAATACTTCATGCAAATTGTATGGTAGTAAGGAAAGTGTTGATCTGATATCCTCAGTGGATTTTGTTTTAGAGATCTGCTAATGATCACATGAACCATGTAGTGATGTTTTGTGTCATACCTCCTAATCAGTATTTTCATTTAAACCCTAGTCGTCAAGAACATGTAAGGCTACACAGCATACTTAGATGTAAAAGCCCTTAACTTAGCCTTGGAAATGAGATTTAAAATTTAAAACTGTTCTCCCACTTTTCAAAAGTATCATGAAAACTTCTGCCTTACTAGGTCTTATTCTACGATTAAGAAACTGCCATTCCATCACTGCTATTCTGTCCAGAATTTTGTTTAAAAATCTCCTGTCCTTAAGGCTAGAACTAATGTTCCATTCCAATAGAAAATACCATATTCAATAGAAAGCAAATGATCTCAAGTCAGACTGAATCAGAATTGTGAAGCACAAAACCACACATACAAACGTATTTTTTTCTTCGTACCCCTCTAAGAGAAACCTTATAGCGCTACAGGACTAATTTACAGCTAATACATATGGATAAATGTCTATAATACTTTCAGGATCTCACAGAAGAAACTTTCTGTGAAATCTGTGTAGTATGTCATTGTTATTTATATTTTCTCATTTCTTTGTATTGTTTCAGCTGGAAGAAAAATAGACATTTTGGCATATGCTTTGATATCCGGATGGGTGACAGGTGGTGAAAAGGATAACAAGTATCATCTGGTGACTTACAGTTCCAGTTATTAAATACAGTAAGGCAAAGCAGTCTGATAACATGTTTCTGTTGCTTTCCTTGGAAACAGGAAAAGTTAGGAGTTTATCAAATTTTATATTCTTTGCTATGCGAAGGCAAGCCCACAGCCAGCAGTACAGTCCCTAATTCTTTGGTCAATATAATCTTAAATGATTAAGGAATGGAGTTCCTACCAGTCTGCTGAGCAACATGGAGATTTTTCTTAGGAAAATTTTGTTTGATCATCAGCTTAAGTTTTCCCTTGCTTAAAAGGAGATCATTACTCAAAATTCTGCTCCCAGAGAGTCTCATACCTAATACAGTGTCACAGAATTACAGAATGTTAGGGGTTGGAAGGGACCTCAAAAGATCACCTAGTCCAACCCCATCAATCCAACCCTCTCAGCCTCAAAAATATCTTCAGCTTATGTTCATAATAACTATTCATGTCCACTTTAGTTTGGCTACTTAGGGCCAGTATTTTAGACTTCTTTTACCTAAGTAACTGACACAGCCCTTTCAAGCCTTTTACTTACTCAGTTGCTGTTGCTCTCAGAAATTGCTCCATGCTCTTGACGTGTCTGCAGTACCAGCATTTACCACAAGCAGTCACCTCTTTGTAACACTGGAGCTGAAGTGACCAATTTTCCCTCTTTATCTGAAGTACTAGAAACTGCTCAGTTGTCAAGAGCTTTGACTTCTCTGAATCAAATGATGACAGAAAGAGGAGGTTCTTTTCTTGGTGTTTATATCACAAGTTTTTCCCAGGGAAAGTCTCAAAGTAAAATTGAGTTTTCCCTAGGGCTTTACAAATTATTATTTCTGTTACATCTGCTTTGATGAATTAATAACTAGGATAAAACCTCACAACAACTTGTGTTTCAATTCATGCTTCCAAAACTATAAGTAAAACTCATTTTAAATAAACTCTTTTCATCCAAGGTATCCCTGAGATATGACAATGTAATGCTCCAGGGAAGGTGTTTCTCCCACAGGTTAGAAGCAAAGCAAAACATATTTTTGTTTTACCCAGTTATGTAATAAATAACATAATGATAATGACCTCTGCTTGTGCAATTTCCTCCTATATATACAGGGATCAAGGGAATACTGTCACCTGGCATTACTGTTTGCAGCAGAAATCTTGCATGGTCAGTCATACTTTGGGAGCCCCGAAGGTAGTATCTGTTGCATAACTAATATGATTTGACAGGCACAACTGCACTCTTAAAGCTTATGTAGAGGTTGTGTGACTATAAAGTTAATTAAGAACTGAAATGAATTAAAACTGTATGAAAATTATCCAGGTGATTGCACTGTTTTTATACTTGACTATGACATTGACTATGTGAAACTAACAAATTGTTTACATACAAAAGAACCCAAGCAAAAGCATGTTTTCTTTTGCCATCTGAAGAAACATAATCTCAGAGCCTATCTCATCTGCTATTTCTTTCTTTGTTTTAATGCTTGATCTATAAGTCTTACTGAAAAATTACTGACTCAAAATGGCAGGTCTTCATTTATTCCATGTTTATTTTTAAAGAGAAAGCAGAAGACTTGAAAACAAATTCAACAGAAATTTGTGGCCACCAGAAGGGCCGATAGGCATTACAAATAAAAAAGGGTCAAGAACTTCCCTTGGTGAAGCAGCTGAGATAGAATCAGAACACAGGCTGCAGGGTGCCCGGGAGAGTGGTAGGCTATCCAGACAGGCAGCCTGACAGTGCTGCCAGATGTGTTGGCAGCAGGACTGTGCAGGGGAAGCATACCCCAGCTCTCTTACCATTAAATCTCTGCCTCCAGGGGCTGGCTCAACAAATGCTGCTTTCTTTGCTTATTGTTCCCAGTAAAGGCTGCAAGGTTTATTTTTTATGACCTAATATGCAGAAAACATGTATGAGTCTCCAAGTTGAGGGTATGCCACAGAAATTATGAGATCTCAGAGCTGCAATGCTCAACAATTCAGCATGTGTATACAGTCTAGTACAGAGTGAGATGACATGAAAATACAAACAGTTTCTTATCATCCCTGGGGGGGCGGGGGGAAGATTACTGCAAGAAAGGACACATTTTGCAAGACAAAATCAAACCAAACCACACATAAACCAACCAAACAAACAAAAACAAATGCAACAAAACAGACAAAGAAAAATCCAAACAAAAACAACCAGAAAAAATTCCATTTCAGAGAAACTGGGGGTTTCAGCTTAAAACCTCCTTCTCTGGATTTTCCATCTTTGAACTACAGTTCATTTCAGGAATGAACAAGTGAGCTAATCTCTTCATGGAGAAAGAATGGTAAGGCTTTATCATTTTTATTTTACATTCAACACAAGCTATATCAACTGATTTGCTTTCCTACAAATCTAGATGTAACTCATTTAACATTAGAAATTACTCTCTATTACAATTCCCTTGGAGTTTTAACCTTTCATTTAGTTTGTTTGTATCCAATTCAATTTTGTAAAAAAAAAAAAAGGTACCGTTGTTTTTTTCTCATTATTCCTTCATTGAAAATATTGTTGGAAATTAAATGACCAAGGATTTATTTTAGCAATTTTCAGCATAGATTTCAACCTTGTTGACTCTTATTAACAAGACAAAACACTACAAAATTCTGTTAGTAATGGTTTATCATATAACTGTGGAAAAGCCATAATAATACTCCTTGATTCTAGATTCGGTTGAATGCAAGATTTAAATATGTAGCTTTAGTGTCAAACTTCTGAAATTATTATTGTTGCATTTCTAATCAAAATGAGAATTCATTTGCACACAAGCTTTAGATTGGAAAAGATGTACCCTGAAAACCTCTATTTTAACAGAACCCAGGCAAAACCAGGGAATCTGTTTAGATCTCAGGACTAAAATGTTGGTATCTTCAAACATAAAAAAAGTCATACTTTCAAAGTTTCTGAGTTGGTCTCTTAAAAATATTATAAAATCAGTTTACTCTATGATGCTGCTTGCAAGGAGAGTTTTCTGTACTTCTCCAGAAATACAGAAATAAATGAGAGCAAAAATGATTCAGTTTCCCTTTTCCCCATTTTTATTCAGTGTACTTTTTTTTTACACCCCTTCAAGAAAATTGGCCACTAGTAGTAAATTATATAATAAATAATATCACGTGGATGAGCTACAACTCAGAACTGTTGCATCTCCATTTTTGAACTGTTACTTTGTTTGGGACAGCATGCTTCACAGACAGGGAATAAGGTGCTTTTCTTCAGTGGCTCTTACATAGCTACTAAACATGCGTCAAACTATCAAGGAATTACCAATGCTGGCTTGGGTTCTTCACCAGTCTGCAAGAGATCTAAAATGTGGAAAGTGTGATTAAATGTGGCAATGTGAGAGTTCATTAATTCACAAAGAAAAATGAAGAGGATGAGATTTCTGTTACATAAGAGAGAGAACTAGTGCAGTAACACACTGGACTTGTGACCCCACACTCTTTTTTTTTTTTTTTTAATTTACTTATTTATTCAGAACTGTGGGTACTGACTGAAAGTTTGAAATATGTGCACACTTACACATAAGCAAACAGTCAATGCTTCCTGAAAGAAAGAAAAAAACTTTTCAGAGGTTCAGAGCCCATGTTAATATCTACAAGAATTCATAATCCAAGTATATTCACTGAACAGAAAACTGGACAAATGGAGAACTAGTATATAGTTTTCAATGAAGAAGGAATTCCTTCTTTAAATAACCAATTGAATCTACATCAGATTTTGAACTATGTCTTGTAAATATTTACTTATACAGCCATCCCTTTCTGGGTAGAAGAAAATATCTCAAACTACTGAAGCCTCTCTGTGGATGACCTAGTGAGAATGAATTATTTACCATTATGACTGTGGTACCAAATTAAAAGAGATATGATTTTATTTTTTTTTTTCCTGAGCAAAAAGAAAACCCCCAAATTCTCTTTCAGTACTTAAAAAAAAAAAAAAAAAGACCTGAAGAGAATAATATAAAATTAAGGATTATACTAGATAAAACATATATCTCATTAAGGCCATTGAACATATTGAATAAAAGTGGATATACATATTTTGGTTTAGTTTTGTAGCATATGTAATCTGATTTTTAAATATTTGTCATCTAAATTCAACAGCTGTATCATGTTTACTTTCATGATTTTTTTAGAAGAACAAGTGTAGTGTAACTATTCAAAATTATATTTCAAAATTCAACCAAAAAGAAACTTTAACTGTTATCTATTTAAATGTTATCCTAGTCCATGAAATAGTACTTCCAGATCAATTTAAAGATAATGGGAAGAACGTACAGGGTCTTCTGATGTAATCTGCTCAAGTTTCCTGCTATAGCACACATTTGTCATATAAGGATTAATTCCCACAGATTTTAGAAACCAAAGTGAATGTCCCCAACAAATGAGTATTATGACAGTGGACAATTTTTGGCAATGATTTTCTCACACAGGATTACTTCAGGAAGAAATCTGACACTACACACAGAAGACAGGGCATATATCTGCCATGATAGTTATCACTTGAAACTAGGGCAAAAATATGAAAGTAATTTACGTGGTTTTAGAATATTTGTTTAAAAGTAGTACAACCACGGGCAGTGACCAAGTGTTGTTTTACATATAATCATATTCACTTCTTCTAAAAGACAGTTATAGAATCATAGAATTGTTTCGGTTGGAAAAGACCTTCAAGATTATTGAGTCCAACCATTAACCTAACACTGCAAATCTATGCTGCAGACTCGAATATTATTATTGTTTTCAAGTCTTTAACATAAAAGATATTTCTATCAGTAAATCTTGATGGGTTAAATATTGCTCTGTATCAAAACTGATAACAATATATTACTCCACAGTTAGAATTTTATCATCTATCAATAAGTAAGGAGAAAGAGCAAAATACAGTCTAAAATGTCAGACTATGACTAATTTATAAAATAATTTTATGGAAAATGGGATTGATTTCTATTCCAATTCATCAGAAATATACTTCTCCAGATATTTATATATTAAATATTTGAAATAGTCACAATGCAGTAGCATAAGTGAAGAATAAATTGATATATTAAATTACAATACTACAATCTCCCATTGTCAGCACAGAGTTTCACTTTCTACTTATCATCCTATAATTTTTTTTTTTATTTTTTTTTTTTTCAAAATGAAAATAAGCATGAAGTTATAAAGGGAATCACCCTGGACAATATGCAGATTATTGAAGCACTTTACAGACTGTACAATGACTTCAGCACATACATGCATCCATACAACTCTCATTATAAGGCAGATTGAAGTCAGTACATGGCCTTGAGAAATAACCTAAAATAAATCCTGACAGAGAAGATACATGAAGGGCAACTGTAAGAAGCAACATATACTTGCTGGTAAACAGAATAGGCCCTGTCTTACAAGGTTGGAAAGGAACGTGTCAATTTTGGTCCCAATTCAGGTTTACAGGGCTGGTCAATTTTTAGCATGCCTGACTCACTTTCGAACTCTTAACTTCTCTAGCTTCGATGTCTTTCTCCTCACAACACCTTGTTGTTTTCTTCCATGCAAACTTGACAAAACACAGTGTGACCCTTGCTCCTCCCTCATTCTGGGGAACACATACTGTCCTGATGCTTGTCTCCTCTTCTTGCTCAGCACTGTCTCTGAGTAAATTTTATCCATGAACGCTCATTCTGTTATTAATAACAGCTCAACAAGTCTCCTGTTCTAATTCATATCACATCCTTCCTTCCATAATAAAATCGTATTTTTCCCCTTTCAGAATTTGAAATAGCATACTAAATAACTGGTATAAAGTCATGTAATATTTTAAATATACTTAAAAATAAAAAATATAATTTTTTCATGCCATTACAAAGTGAAGTGAATAATATCTGATATTTTGGCTGTTTTCTACTGTTTTCCATTTTCTTATTAAGTAGCTAAAAAAAATTATAGAAAAGGAGAGAGAATATGTAAATATGCTTAATTCTATTATTTTGAATAACAGCCCCCAAACTTCAGAATATTATACATAGTCAGTTCTAACAAAAAATCACTATGATAAAAGGTTGAGGTTTTTCTTCTTTTTATCAGAAAAAGATTTGTCAAGCTGAAAACAGAATCAAGTCCATTAAACAGACCTCATCCATCAACTGATCTCTTGACATAACTTATATTTGATCTTTTTCTTGGCAAGAATAGGTGCTAATGGATGCTTGGGTATGCAAATACTAGATTTTCTGGGCTGGACTTAACTAATTTGAAAAGTATGTTGTATTAAAATCTATGTCCAATGATATAGAGCAACCATGAGCAGCAAAAGGGAATAAAGGTACTTTTGGGATATGATTGACCCAACATGCTAGATGTAACTCTTCTGAGTTGAAAAGAACTGTGCCTTTGAATTCCTTATTTTCCTATATAGGGTTTCTATAAAGGCAATTGGGAAAACTACCTCTTCTACACTATAGATATTTTCTTCTGGTCTGACCAGTCCCAACCTAACTAAAGCTTATTTAAGAGAAGTAAATAAAATTCCCAACTTCAGCTATCAAGGATCACTTTATAGTTGATATCACTGGTGGGAATCACCTCCTCCACCCTTGCCCAAAATAAAATTATGGAAATAACAAATATAAATGGGTAGCAATTATCCCACTTTTCTAGGTGCTAGTATTCAACTGGAGCAGTACAGGGTGATTTTATTCTTGGGGAAGACAAGAAGACAAGTGACCAGAGTCAGGTTGAATACCAGGAAGTTCAAATGAGAATAGAATGAAATGTAGGGGAGAGGGCATCTGTAGGATGGTTTTAAAAAGGACAGATTGTTTTCTCTAGAAAAGAGGAGTTTAACTGGGGACAAAGTAAGCAAAACTTTGTTTGTTATAATGGCAAGAGTGATTATTCTCTGTGTGCACTGAGAGTGGGGCATAAATAATCAGATTAAATTACCGGTAAGGCAGTTCAGGGTGTTATTAAGAAAACCCTTTATAAATCCAGTTAAGCAACAAACCTGGCTATACAGGAGTAGTGTACTGATGCTTTCAGTGACTATTCAGACAAGCATCTGTGAGGGTTTCTGGTTTTGTTTCAAAGAACGAAGATGGAATAAATTAAATTTGGAAGATTTTTCCATATTTTGAGTCCATGACAGTGAATCCATATACATAGTTACACCTTTGTGAATTCTGCTTTACTTTCCATTGGTGGATCATTTAATTTATATGAGTACAGTATATATTGACTTCTATGATAGAAATGCATTTACACATAGCACTATCTTAGTTGGAGTTCTTTCTGTTGGAGTTAACTTAAGCCTTCACTACCTTGTTTCCTGTTTGATAATAAATGTAGTATGTATGTGATCTGTTTTGTTGTTTTATTATGTTTTATTGATCCTTACACTGAAAACAAATGACTTTTTTTCTTATGTTGATTTACTCTCTTTCCAATTAGTCTAAACAGTTATCTAATATCCACAAAGTACAAATATGTACCTCAAGAAGGAATCCCAACTTTGCTCCTTCCAGAAATCTAATAGAATATTAGGCTTTTTTATATACAACAGAAGTCACATGAAAATTTACTCAAACCTTGTTTTATATACTGAGATTGTTAACAGTAATCTTTCATTTGGTCTATACTAAAGCAATGAACTTTTAAAACTTCAGTAAACAAGATAATTAGTTGCAGATGTTCTTCATCAAGAAATACAATTAATTGGTGATTACAGACATAGACTTTTTCCTGAGGAAAAATATACAAAAATATACAATGTACTTACAGATGCCAAAACCACAAAATTAAGAAATGGCATCTTCCATATCAGAAATCGCACAACCAACAAAGATCTGACTAGCCTCTGTGCCTGACATGTTAAAGGAATAATAAACCTTCTTAAAATTATGGTAACATTCAGACACTGGCAATTTCATTCATATGCTATCACCAACTAATAAAGTCTTTTAAAGATTTTTTTTTTTTTTCTGTTTGTAAGAATACAGGACAATTGATGAAAAACACATAGGAATTTTTCAATTCTGAAAATGTAGTGTGTAAACTTATCTTTTTCTCTCTAAAGAAAGAAGTTGATAAAGCCCAGTAGTTAATACTGAGAATAATAAAAGTATCTGTTACCCTAAAGGATTTTATTTTGAGTCAGCAAAAATAATAGACTGACTCTCGTTGATTTCAGAAAACAGGACATATTCTGCAAATCAGAAATTCTAATGTAAGGACATTTTCACTGATGTTCAATAATGTTCTGTGTTCATGAAGGGGGGAAAAATTATAAATTACATATTCTATACATACCATACTCTTGGGTAAAAGAAGTAATTCAATGAATTAGAAAAAATACTGTTTATCAAGAGCTCTGCAGAGCTTTGGTGACTGCATTCAGTAAATAAAAGTTTACATCAAAATAAGGCCTTGTTAGCTATAAATTTTTTAGCTTTCCATGGGACAGGTGGTCCAGAGACTGATTCTGCTCAGAGCCCAGGCAATTCATGCCTCTGACAACATCTTCTTATTTAGTCCTTCAGGTATGGGTAGTACCTGTGCAACACTGGAGAAGGCATGACTGCCAGCAGGACAGTACCCCAAAAATTGGGACCTAGTATGTGCCTCCTAAGTGGTGTGGTATCTGTTTTCTTGCACATCTTGCCAGAACTGCTCACGTATGCATATGATCACTTCACATAAACTTTACACAATATATGAAATAAAATAAAGTTTTGTTAGCAGTGGATGAAATCATGATGACACAACATGACTCTAAGTGCCAGCACTCACAAATAAGATTAGGATTGTTAGGTTTAAGTATCTGTGATGGTAGCCTTGTATTAAACTCTGTAAACCTATACACAATTAATAACTAATAGCAATTTACTTGCTCAAACAGCTTATTCTGTGGGGCTTCTGAATGTGGCTAATGCTTTCTTTGATGGGTACATGAGCAGAAGGAAGAGATAAATTTGTAATAATTACCTGGAAGTATCTCTTCAATAAAACAGATAGCAAATAGAAGTAAATAAAGAAAATAAAGGAACCTCCCTTCACTCATCAACTATTCGGTGCATCTAAAAAAAAAAAAAAAAAATAGTCATCCTGTGAAAGGCTGTGAAAAAAGTGATGATCGCAATCAAAAGGGTAGTAAAATTCAGTGAAAAGGAAAATTTAATAGATTAAAGTCTTTCCAGAAGGGAATTTATTGTACTAACATTGGTAAAACTGAAGAGTTGCTTGTTTGCATAAATTACCAACATAAATCTATAGCAAACTATTTATGTTAAACATTTACCTTTTAGTTCCTCAGTAAAAGAAGAAAAATTCTTATAATTGTAGAGAAAGATTTCAATTAAAAGAAATAGGATTTTGTACTTTTGATGTGCAAAAAGAGTAGATAATGAATAAGGCTACAAAATTGCATCATGCCACTAGGATATGAAAATAAATTTCCTGGTCATAAAAGTGAGATTTTCTTGACAGGAAGAACATAAATCCCGCAGAAAATGATACCTCACTAGCTCCCCATTAATGTATGTGCTTTGCTGCTTGTAAAAAAAGCAGTGGGACTTAGTTAAGTTCAGTGAGGATAACTAATAATTACAGCAATCATACTATACTACACTTTGTAAACTTTGATTTAGAGACATGGAATCCTCTCAGTCGGAAGCCCTGAAATCTCTGTCATAACAAAGAGGTAATTGCATGGATTATATATAGTATATAACCATCACATATTAGTTTAAAAAAAGTCTTGAATATGTCTGTTTCAGGCAGACATCTAGGTTAGCGCTTCTGAGTTTTTAGTGTTTAACAAAGGCTCTGACAAAAAGGTGAAAATTGAAAGAATCTGAAGCATCACAAATAAAGCAGAAAATAACTCCAGAGATTCTCCAGAGCTACATCCTAGCTGCCTGGAAAACACTGTCCCAGGTGTGGCCATGAAGCTGACAAAGCCCACTTTCAGCTCTCTCACAGGTACTGTAGCTATCTCACTGTAAACTGTCTGCATGTAACCTGGTAGGCAAGATCCCCACTTGGGTGCTAATGCACCTAACAGTTTGGAAAGGTAATGCCCGAGTATATCTGGTCAGAACACCCTGTCTTGTGTCTTGATCTACTCGAAGAACTGGCAATCTGACTTTGTCAGCCACTAGGCTATCTGCATGCACTATATTTAGTATATAATCACCACATAGGAATTTACAAAAAGTCTTTAACATATCTGCATAGGTAGACATCTATTTTAGCACTACTGGAATGCAAGAAAATCAGTTCAGATTATGGAACTGAAGGTGGCACCTTGAGATACCTCTTTTCATGCTCATCTTCTTTAAATCAGTTGGTTTTCAATACTCTGTAAAGTTGTGTGTTATCTCACATTTCCATTTCAGAATCTCTACTATTCAAAATTTTATTACCAAATTTATGAATAATCCACTGAGTTATAATATTTTTATTTAAAGTTAAATATACATGCCTTATACTTAAGAAGGCAATGTATTCTAAGGTGGGAGAGAGGAAATGGACATCTAAGAAAAGTAAAGTTCCTTCTTTAAATTTTGAAGTTACTTTTCATCTCCATTCAATGGCCAAACATAACACGACTAAATAAACTAAAATGCAGTGACAGCATTTCAGTGTTCATTACCCACCCACTTTTAGACCTTTTTGGAACCAAAAACCAAATAACTCAAAACCCTAAACGTTGCAATCATATCAAAAGACCTTCTCAACAAAAATTAAATATGAGAACTGAACTAAGCTGCTTTGCAAAAATAAAGGGGATAATAAATCTGTTCTGCTGAAATAGAAACACTTGAAAATATTCTTTCCCTCTGACCATGCTGAGCTTTGCCTAGAGTTGTATCTTTGTTTTGCCTCACGAAGCCTATGCCACTTGATTTGCTCTTTTTTTAATACAAGTTTACTTTTCAATATTTAAATAATTTTATTTTTCTGTTATTAGGTAGCTTATGTAAAACTGTACAAATATGCATGCAGTCTTTAATAGAACTTCAAACAACAGTTTGCACAAGAATTTAAACATATCTTAATTTTTAAATATAAATGAAAAATGTTACTTCTTTTAAATTATTTTATAAAGGTTTTCTCTGTACTAATTGGAGAGTATTTCACAGATATTTTTATAAAATATCTAGAAACAAATCTTTGTTTTGGTATCAGAGAATTGATTATGTAATAAAAAGAATTATTCATCCGACCGATGTCACCTTTCCTACATGCAGTATCATATTTCCGTTTGTCTGAAGATGAAAATTCCATACTAGGACTTCTCTATTCCAGAAGACTTGATCAAAAATTTAACAAACTCAGCTTTATTATCTGAATGTGGTCATTTGGACTTGTTAATAAAAGAGGGAGATGCATGTACCAACTGCTTAGTATGTGGGGTTTTTTGTTCTTCCAAGAGTATTTGCTGTAATTTGCAATATCACTGATTCTGTGTGATCAATCAATGAACTCTAACAATGAAATAAAGCTCAGAACAGACAAGGATGATGTACTCATGAAGCTCAGAAAAGAATGTTGGAAGTTTCCACAGCTATCATAAAGGAAGCTGAACTTATCTCAACACCAAAGTGACTGGAAGGTGGACTTTATTGCAGAAAAACAGCTGTATCAGTTGAGTGGGTCAACTGGTTATGTCAATGGTCTTCTCTAAAATAATCAACAGATAGCTTAATCTTCCTGATCCAAACAGACCATTATGAAGGAGCTGTATATGTACCTCAGCCCAACAAAGAGTATAACTATTGAGAAAAAACAAAAGTGACTTTGAAGAGAGCAACAAGTTTGAGCTGGCTTAAACGTATGTATTCCTTCTCAGCAACTAGGAACGCTCAGTGTTATGCCAGTTAGCATATGGAGAATGGTAATAGGAATTATGTTTAGTATGTGATTTCGCTGCATAGTGCAATTGCTATATTGTGCTTGCATTGCAATATCAGAATATTGTTGCATTCTTTTTCTAAATCAAAAACTCAGGTAATGTCAAATATCTTCAAGCAAGTCAGTTTGGTATTAAACATTAAACCTTATTCATATGTAATATCTAAAAGAATTTGGTCAGAGTATTGGGCTCTGATATTCTGAAAACTCTGCAGGAACAATTCAACAGCTCTCTCAGATTTCTTCATTTCTTTAGAAACCACTATTATGTAAGCATGTATGGAGAATGTTAGTTTATGTTGGGAATCTACTAATAAAGGACAGACCACAGGATCACATTGTGGGTGCAGAGTATCAAAGCATCCAGACAAAACCACTGCTCTGAGGGACTGAAAAATGTTTCCATAAATCTCAACTGCATTGGCAAACCTCTTAGGAGTAACAATATATGAATGATTCAGACTCAAAAGCTTTTTCCATTAATTGAATTTCTGTTGAAATAGGTTTCTATGGTAGCAATAATGTCATAAATGATTCTGCATGGCTTAAAAGCACCAAGCAGCACTGCCTGTAGCACCTACTGCACTATTTTCAACCAAGAAAAGAAGTCATGTTGGGACTCAGATGAGAGATGTCCATCATGAGCCATACTCTCCATCGGATCTTTTAAAGCTAACCACGTCAGAAAGTTATCCCCTCTCATTAAAGCTTGCTAAATTGGATCCCAAGAACACCTTAATATTTTAGGAACTTTTAATTCCAAAAAGTAATCAGCATCTTGATATCAAACTTTGAGGAATAGATTCCTACTCAAGGATATAGTTAAAAAACCATATATTTGAGATTCCTCTATCTTGAGTTAGAAGTCTGACGTAAGATGTCTCTCTCAAAAGTCAGTCAGGATTTTTTAACTTCTAAGCCAGTAAACTTCTTTTGAAGGGGCAAGTGCTACACTATCAAAACTTGAAAAAGAAACCTGGTGCTTTTACGTCATTTGAAAATACTAAGAAACCGGAATATATCATCCCATGCATACATAGCTCTGGAAATTTTTGCCACCAGCAGTATAATACTTATGAACACTTTCTCTTTAAGGTGAAATATATTGGACATCATCTCTGGGTGATCCCAGTGAAAGTAATATAACTTTCCCTTCACTCCTTATCCTATAGCACACTATACTCGCAAGAAATTTATTTCATATTATATAATTTTTATAAATTTGTGCTAGAAACCTTGTGTGGTATGAAAGCAGAGTAAGTTATTATTTCTCTCCAGTAGCTAATAGTGTTATAAATGAAAAAAGACCAACAAACAAATGAATCCCAGGATAACAAATTCATTAAGACAGAAGTAACCCCCAGATTTCAGTAATCTTCTACAATGGAATGACATAAAAATTAATTGAAAATGTGTAACATTCAAGACAAAGAATAGTATATAAATATAGCCATGAAGGATATAAGAATGAATATAATATTGCAAGGCATGCAGGTTTTGTGACAGAGAATTAACCATGCCTATTTGTGTTTATGAAGATGTAGGCAACAGCAGTACATTCTTCTATAGCCCACCAAAAGCTTCAAGTGGAAATTTGATACAGTTCAAGGGTAAAGGCAAAATTACATACTCGAGCCAAACATAATAATTACACTTCCTTGGTCTTCAGATCAGTGTAACTACTGACAAATTAGTCAGTAGCTTACTACGTCCGGCTCATGACAACGCCCAAACCAAACCCATTAATTCCTTTGGGTAAGAGCTAGTTGTCTAAGGGTTAAGTTGTGCTGGGACCATTCATTAAAATACATGAATACATTAGAATACATGTAAGCTATTAAGCTTACATGTATGGACAGTCACCTCCAGCCACAGGGAATCTCCACAGTGTAGCAGCAGCTTAGAGGCAGGGCTGTCCTTCACAGCTGCAGTGCTCCTGGAGACAGATTAAAAAAAGACTAGGAGATCCTTGCATCCAAGGACAGAAAAGTATAGGGTAGAACAGCAACAACAAAAAAAACCGTTTTGTGCTTCCCTTCCTTTTGGGTGCCTTCTTGGATAAACAGCAGTGTACATTTATGCCACTTACAGCCCACAGCCTGCAATACCCAAATTGTGTTGTGTGCTGTCCACTTGTCTGGTAGAATAAATAAACTGCAGATGGCTGTTGCAGCATCTGGTTGAGATTTAAGACTCAAGATGTCCTGCAGCAGCTTTCAATCCCTGACTTGCTGACTGTGCTAGGAATTCCTACAAGTATTTGCCATAGCATTGCCACTTTACGCTTCTTCCTGGTCCTGAACTTGGGCAAATGCTTTTGTTCAGGTCAAATAAAGTTCACTTATGCACACTAATAAATGAGTAACCACAAAATTGTCATATTTTTTGTCATAGAGTATTTTAAGGGGAGACCAAGAAATGGAGACAATGATATGCCTTCTGGGATGCCTTTGGAGGATTTTGGACTAGGTAAAATACATAGATACAGGTCACATATTTATAGTTACCAAAAAGGAATTGTACCACAAGACAGGCCCTGAAAACCTGTCTCCTTACCCTGTAAGGCATATTTACTTTGCAGAAGTCACTAAAGCTGTTCCATGATGGGGCCTTGTGCAACCTGGTCTAGTGGGAGGTGTCCCTGCCCATGGCAAGGGGGAGTGGGACTAGATGACCTTTAAGGACTCTTCCAACCCAAACCATTCTATGATTCTATGCTAAAACTTCCCCCCAAGGGTATGCCACCTGGAGCTGGAGGTTAAAAGACATCTTCAAACTGTACCACTGTAACAGCTCAGACTTCTCCTCAAAAGGATGTAAGAACAGGGATGTTACTCTGTGGGCAGAAGGTCATAAGACCAGACTGTCCTATGGAAGAAAAAGCTAAACCAGTATCTAGGAAATAGATGGCTTTTTCCTACAGTGGCTCTGAGGAATAAATGTTGTTCCAACGTGTGAGCAGTATACTTGTCTGTGGTGACTGTGTAATTCATGGGATTGAAACTCGCTATCATTTCCAGCATTTTCCTGCCTCCTGAGGAAAAAAATAGATCTATCATGGAAAAAACTGTGACAGAAAATGTAATTGGATACAGGCTATATCATACAGATCACATTATATATCTCATTTTAGAAATATTAAACAGATTATGACCTTTTTGTCTATTTTTAACCTTCATATTCTTTTACCAACTTCATTTGGATTTGACTTCTCAGCTAAAACAGGTGTAAATGTGTAAGAAAATAAAAATGAGGAAAGACTACCAGGGTGACTGCATAGCTTCCTGTCAGGCTTTCCACGTACAGTCCATGTCATTTATGACAAACCATACTGTTTTTAATAATTGATTAACTGGATCTAATAGTAAACAATACATCTTGAGAAACTAAATTTTTCCAAAGATTCTGTTTAAAAATATAGCTATCCATCAAGACTGATTCTTTTTCAAGATAAATATTGATATAAATATTGTCCAATATTTTAAAATCAATTGAATTGAACAAGTGGTTAGTTCTGTATCTATTTTCATCTGCTTTAAAAAAAATACTAAAGACACTGTCTATAGAACAAACAAAAATGTATTATGAAATTTAACGACTATATATGAAAAAGAAAACTAATTGAACAGTTCCTAATAAAGCTTCAGTAACAAAGCCTGAAAAAAAACCAAAACAAATCCTTCTGAAACTAAATGGAAATATAAAAATCCTTTTGCATGACTGCAAGAAGAAACAGATTTCCAGTGTAAGCTTAACCTAATAATATTTCAGCAATTTTCTAATTAATGAGCGAAATACATTGAAGTCAATCGTAAAGTATTTATTTAATTCACTAGGAAAAAAAAATGTTAACAGCTTTTGATCCTCACTTGGAGGATGTGACCACAAAGAAGACAGGAAAACTAATTTTACTTTTTATTTTACAAAAATAAAATAATTTCTATGAAGAGATTTAAAAAATTACTATTTTTAAAAATGGAAAAACTACTCAATTTATGTAAAAATTACTATGATTTCTCATTATCCAGGTTTCAGAACTCTCATTATCCAGGTTTCAGAATTCTCATTATCCAGTTTTCAAAATTATGTTAATACTACTCTTAGAACAGAAATTTAGACAGAGTAAGATTAATGCTGAGGAATTTTTAAAACTAAGATCTGAAAAAAATTCTTTTCCTATTTGTATAAAATCTGGATTAAATCTAATTGCAAGAAAAATAAAGCCAAGAAGTAACTCAATATGCATCATAATCAAGAAGTTATGGTAGTAAAATGTGTTCACTGTTTGTCTGGGGAATAATCTATTAATATAGAAAAGGTGTATGTTTAAGATAGATAAAGTTTATTATGTTTAACAGATCTAAGTATCTTCATAAGGTTTCTGCTCACTTGTCCCTAAATATGTTTCTTAATTTTAAAATTTAAAAAAATTTTTCTTATTTCAAATCACCTGTCTCTTCACACTTCTCCCTTACTTAATAATTATGTCTTTTACTATGTAAAATACAAGATAGGGAATAATGGGATAAGAAGCCAGTTAATGTTAATGATTTCATATTGTTGAGTCTCTAAGATGTGTAATACAAAGGATGGGCATATCTAGATCAAAATTAAATATTTTACATAAATACAATAATTAGATATAACGAGGATCAGCCAACAAATAAATGGTGGATAACAAGCTCTTCTAAATTTGTTTTTGTACTTGTTTTATTTACAGAGATTAAAATGCACCAACAATTTAATCAGAAAAAGAGGAGTTGCAAAATTCATTGTATCACTACCCAGGTAACCTTTAATAGGCTTACTGCATATGAATGACAACGTAATTGTGCAATTCAAAGGTAAGGTGAAATTCAAACTCAACAGAAATATCATATTCCCACTTCTATCTTTTTGCAAACATAAACTAATTTTCACTGCAGAAGCATTAGGATATAAATGTAACATTGGAAGCAGAGTTTCCCATAAGAAACTTCTTGTAATGGTCTGTCATCATGGTTCCTCACAGAGAGAATATAAATACACTATATCTGAGAAATACAGTTTGGAGTTCCCATAGTAGAGATTTTTTTTCTCTGGCATTTTCTTAGGAAACTGAAATCAAGTTTAATCCTTGCCTTAGTAATGTATTCAATCATTACTGTATAAAGCATTTACACATTTCTAAGCCAATGATTTCCTTAAGGCACTGAAGAAATTCAAAACATAATCTTTGGTTTAAGCTTTTTTCTCTGATCATTATTGGTATGCTTTCCAATTATTTCTAACTTTAATCTGCTGTAAAAATGAAACAAGTGCTTAAATAATACCGACCTTTAAAATATTCCTTTTCTTTCTTGGGGCCTGTTTGCTTCTTTTAACAGACAACTATTAGCAATTTAATATAACATAATTATTGGCTGGGTAAACAAATGCAACAAAATTTCTCTCTCACCTCTCAAAATGTGATCTATTTGCATGTATATATAATTACAGTAAAGGCTGACTTAGAAGAGTTCAAGAGTGTTATTTAGGTGCTAGTACCAGGATTACAGTGGGCTAGAGGACAAGCCACTACTATACCATCATTCACAGTTTTGTCTGTTGGAACTCAGGATATCTGTGAGGGTGCATATCTTTTCTATAAAACCCGACACATTTGCATGAAAAGTTTTCTTTTCTATGATTTGGGAGAACTGTGTCATTGAAAACTTCTTTCTCCACTCTTACTTTTCATCTGCCTCAGTTTGTGTCCCTGCACACAGCCAACAGCCCATTCCCACTGGCATCTCTGATCCTCCACCTCCTTCCAGACTCCATACTTAATGATTCATTATTATTTTCCCCCTTCCAGTCCTTGGCTGCCCTTCTATATCTAATTGTTTTTTTTTTCTAGTCTAGGATTTTTCCCTTCTACGTGAGAGAGCTTCCTCCTCTGCCTCCTTTTGCAAAAGTGCTACAGCAGCAAAAAAGAAAGGCTCCCAGGTTCATTAAGCAAAAGCTATACACCCAAAGCAAGACAGACCAGGAGACTCCAGCACCAAAAGTACATTTCAGCATCAGTCAACATTAACTATTAGAAGTACTGATGTTCTGATTATATAATCCATCAAATCACTAGGGAGTCACTTCTAGGGAAGTGATTGTCTCCTGTACTCAAAACTGGGGAAGCTGCACCTCGAATACTGTGTTCAGTTTTGGGCCCCTCACTATAAAACAGACATTGAGGTGCTAGAGTGTGTCCAAAGAAAAGCAACAAATCTTGTGAAGGGTCTAAAGAACAAGTCTTACAAGGAGCAGTTGAGGGAAGTGGGGTTGTTTATCCTGGAGAGAATGAGGCTCAAGGGAGGCCTTGTTCTCTACAACTACCTGAAAGGAGATTGTAGCAAGGTGGGGGTTGGCCTGTTCTTCCAAGTAACAAGTGATAGGACAAGAGGAAACGACCTCAAGTTGAGCCAGAAGAGGTTTAGGTTGAACATTAAGAAAAACTTCTGTACTGAAAGGGTTGTTAATCATTGGAACAGGCTGCTCAGGGAGGTGGTGGTGTCACCATCCCTGGCAGTATGTAAAAGACATGCAGATGAGGTGCTTAGGGACATGGTTTAGTGGTGGGATTAGTGTTAGGTTAATAGTTGGACTTGATCATGTTAAAGGTCTTTTCCAGCCAAAACACTTCTATGATTCTATGAAATGCCTTTGTTTGAGTCTACAGTGATTTTGATTTTAATTCTATGAGTAGCTCTAAACACTAAGAACAAAGACAAAGCTTGAGTGGAGGTTTTCTGAATATCTATGGGAGTTATGTTTTCCTCAAAACTCATGTTATTCTCACGCTCTGTGCTAGTGCTGTTGTTACAGTTAGCAACCACCATAGCAGCATCTCTTGCCATTTTAAATGACAGAAGTTTTGCACTACTGTATTTAGACTGAAGGAACACTGTTGTAACCCAACTGATTTGTCTCATCTGACACACACACAATCCTTTCTACCATCTTCTGAGGAATCTAGATCCATTTATATAGATTGTAGCTACATTTTTAGAAACAATTGCTAAATAGTTTTAGAAACTGATTCCATTTTAAATCACATTTGCTTGGCAGCATATTCACCTCAGCTATATCGATGTTGGGGAAAAGATACTCTTTCTAGTTGCAGGGTTGGATGTGCCCCAGATACATCCCCACATAAATCATAGTGGTTTATACCTGCAACTATTGTTGCTGGGGTGAGCAACACCCTGGCAGACAGGGCAGGCTGGCACAGGAATGGGCTCTCACCACAGTTATGAGCAGCAAACAAGAACCACAGGGTGGATGCAGTGACCCATCAAAAACATGAAGTCCAATTTTGACATAAACCTTGTGGCCATCAGAAATGCACAATCTGCCACTCTGTGAAGATTTAGGAACAGGACAGCAGTGCTGAACTGTTGAACATCAATATTAAAAGTAAGCAGCATGAACATTACTAATACTTATGGTCTGTGAACTAATTGTTTTCTGTCATTTGGTGGCTGTCATTTTACACTTTCATTAACCAGCTTAGACATATATATATATTTATAAAAAATAAAGATTTCTGCATAGGTATATATAAAAGGTTTTTTAACCCTTGCCTAAATACATATTAGGTTATGACTGTTCATTCTTAATATGTATATCAAAACCTTATTATCATTTGTAATAAAAAAATACTATGCCCCTGGGTTTATGTAAGGTTAGACTTTCATAATTATTAAGATTTTGAGTAATCCCATTTTGAGACTTTGAATGATCTGTTTAGTATAACTCAAACAATTTCAACGTACTAGACACTGATTCTAAAAATGCATTTTGTACATATTAGCATATTATAATATTATAATGAAAAAACATCTGATTGATTTATAAAGTGATATCCTTTGACATCAACTTTTTCAATATAATAGGAAGGAAGAAAAAAACTAAGTTGCTGCTGATGTCAGTTAAACCCCCATGAAAATAAGGAATTTCAAGTTTTCATTCCTCAGTTTACTTGAAGGATTCCTTAAGACCTAGACATAAAACTAAACTGAATCTGAGCTTAATTCTTCTTCACAGGTTTTGGTCTTCAGGACCAGGACACTCATGTTTCTATCTTAAAAGCCTCTTCATTCACTTAGACAGAGTAGAACCTCATTTAGTACAACTTCCCAAACCTGTAGTGCAGAAAAAATGCAGAACAGAAACACATGAACCTGTTTTCAGACACACTGGAGTGACAGGGCCTGCCATCTGGGGAGATTTCATCTTTGGGGAGATTTCATCTTTTAGGAGATTGAAAAATATTGTAAATATTGAACAATGTTCTTTTAACAATAATTTACTATTTAAACTGCCAGGAGTCAGTCAACATCTTTAGTACCTATAAAAATGTACATGTAACCACACCAAGAGAGAGAGTGTTACTGGTTGCAGAAAAGAAATTTGATGCATTGATCAAGTTACAAGTAATCAGAGTTAATTCTTTTTTACTAAAATTAGAGATGAAGATATTTAGTCAGATACTTCAATTTATTGAAATATTATCATATAAACACACAGTATTTTAAACAAACAAGATTATTACTAAGAAACTGGTATATAGCCCAAGTAATCTAAAATCCTAGTCTCAGATGACAGTCAGTGAGCATTTTATCACAGACTTTCACTGATCAAAGTGAGTGGCAATTATCCATGCCTTGAACAGATTAAAAATGACTTTACATTGTAATGCTAACAAAATCACACTACTCAAAAGCCATGTGGCAAAGACAGATAAATAAAAAATTAAAAGGATTTTCTAAATCCATTTAGGCTCATATTTGCCAAGAAGCACACTAGTCATCTTTTGAGGACAGTTTCTCCTAATGTTTCATTGGTCAGTGGACAGTTCCAACCTTTGTTGGCTTTGTGTTTAGTTGGTTTTTTTGTATGGACCAGTTAGAATGCTGGTAAAGTTAATTTTGATTCATGATGGTGTCAAAGTGAATATAGCTCCTTGAAACTGAACAGAAGTGAGATTATGTTTTTAGAAAAGGATGACTGAGCCTGCTAATGGCTGCAGCAGAGTCAAGCTCTCTTTGTAGCCCTCTTAACTCAGCATAAAAGCTGTTCAGGAAAGTGTTAGCAGTAACCACTTCGGACCACAGTAGGAAGGTATAGCAAAGGGATGGATGGCATTCTTTTATTCTTGCAAAGGAATCTGCCAGTTGGCCTTTGACAAAGGACTTATTTCTTCATCATTAAGAGCTGGTGCCTCTTCTGTATCTGTTTTCCAAGACAAATGCAAATTCCAGAAGATCAGTAAATGAAAGTATCAAGGAATGTCATTGTTACCTAGAAATGTTTTTCCAATGCATTAAATCTCGGTCATGGTATTATTTCCTCTCATCAACTTTCTGGTATTAAGTCTAGAATTTTTCTCAGTAGTAACAGAAATGCAAAAAGTTACCAAACCAATTAAAATCTGCTCTTCTCCCCAAAAGACATCTTCATAATATAGCTATAATTTAAAAGTCAGGCAAAGCATAGTTCTTTCCAAATCTAGATCTTCCTTCTGTGGTTTGAAAGCCTCCTTACTTAACACATCTCTGAGAAGCAGGGAGAAAAACAACCAAAACAATCAAACCAAAACAACCAAATCAAACCAACAACAACAACAAAACAAAACAAAAACCAAAACAAAACATAACAAAAAAACCAAACCAAAACAGAAAAAAAGAAAGCAAGCCAGTGGGGAAGTGTAGAAGACAACAGAAAATTCTAGGTAAATGCTCTTGTTCTTTTCAGATCCCTTCTGCAAAGCACATGGAAGCTGGTTTGAGATGTGGCATGAACTCAAGAGGGTAATAAACATTTTCTTCAGTTGCTCCTGCAGATGGTGGATCAGAGAAGTCTAAAAGTTAGACATTTCAATCTCAGTTAGTGGATAGACATGGGCAGTGCTCATCCCTGTTTGTAAATATGTGTGTGTGAAGAATGATCAGAGCATAGCTATACAAGGGTACTAAGTGCAGCTGCCCAGTTGTTGGCAATGGTGGGGCTGCAGTGGCCTCTGTGAGGAGATGCCAGGGCTGTCCCATGCCGGACACAGACAGTTCCAACCAACTCCCTGCATGGCACAGCTAAGCCCCTCAGGAAAGATGGTGGCACCTCAGGGAAAGACTATTTAAGAAAGGTAAAAAACTGCCATGGGGGCAAAGGAGGAGGGAAGGAAAAAGGGAGTGAGAAACCACAGTGTGGACACCAAGTCAGAGAAGGATGATGAGGAGGAGATGCTCCAGGCACCAGAGCAGATATCCACATTGCAGACCATGGAGAACCCCACACCACCGAGGGGGGAAGTGTGAGGAAGAAGAAGCAGTGGAGAGGAGCTGTTATGGACTGACCACATTCCCCATCCCCCTGTGCCGCTCAGGGTGAAACTAGGAGTGAAGAGGTGAAGTTGAGTCTGGAAAAAAGTGTGGGAGTGTGTGGAAGGTGTTATTTTATTTTTTTGTCTTTGTTTCTCACCATCCAAATCTATTTTAATTGGCAATAAATTACTTTTCCCCAGGTCAAGTGTGTTTTGCCCATGTGGTAATCAGTATGTGATCTCCCCATCTTTATCTTGACCTATGAGCCTTTTCATCCTATTTTCTACTCCCGGTCCTGTTGAAGAGAAGGAATGAGGGAGTGGCTGGGTGGGTGTCTGGCTGCTGGCTAAGGTCAGCCCACAACAATAATGAAACCTCTCAGTGGGCCACAGAGAGAGGAATGCCTAACTTAAGGGTCCTTGTTTGTTTTTTTCAAGGATCTGCTCAGTAAAGCTGTCTATTAATATCTGGTTTCTGTGAATCCAGGCAAGGCTTTGTTCATATAATAGTCTTCATCATGATATTGATGTACTGATTTTAAAGTTGTTTCCTCTCCCAGGATGCAACAGGTAAGCACCTTACATGCTGTAGTTGAAAACAGAGCTGACAGTAGGGTAGTGTCCATTCCCAGTGTATGTATATATAAAAATTGAAATTAACTTAGGTATCACCTCTGCATTTTTCTCTGCAAAGCCCTTGCTAATGCTGCTACAACTCCTAATTCCTGATTTCCATTTTGCAGTTTTCAATCTCTCAAATGAGTGGAATCAACTCATTGGGCCTGTGTCAGTCCAAATGGCATGGAAAGGCATTGGAGTGCTTGTAAAGCTATGCTGGGACACCGACGCTGTGCATGCAACAGCATTACCCCAAGTATGCAGTACATGCTGGAGGACCAGGATGCCACACTGTTGCTAAAACATACATTTGCTGGTGACATCTCTCCAGCCTCAGCATTGCTGTTGCCTCTTTTGACCTTACACTTGGCACGGCTGGCCAGGGCAGCAGATCTGCCAGCTAATTGCCTGTCATGAGGTCTGGGTCAGAGGCAGAAATGTTGAGTTGTACAATGGGATTTGATGTCCCTTTGGCAGGGAAATGGGAGATGAGGGCCAAAAAATTAGTGTCATGCTCAAAATTCAGGGCTGCATCGTCATTGGCAGTGAGAACAATCTGAAATTGCTTTTCTGTTTGCAAGTTTATTAATGAAGTAATTCCTGAAGACATTGAACTACGGAGTTTGGGTAAAAGCTTGAAAAAGGAAACCTCCCTACATTTTTTTTTCTTTCCATGGACAAAAATAAGACATCTATGTGCCAAAAGGGTCTGACACTTTGAAATGTCAGGTAATCACATAAAATGGGTTTGTAGCTTTCAAGAGGTTGGTCACAATTTGGTAAATCCCTGAATCCTATGAAGGTTGAAAAAGAGCTGAAGGAGTTGAGCTGAAAGCTCAGGGAGCTTTCTTAGCAACCTGAGAAAGGTTGGAGGTTTCTAATTATGTTTAGGATTCTGACTTTTTGTTCCTATGTGTTCTGGATTTTTTTTCCTCTCAATCTCAGCTGACCTGAGAATAAAGGCATTTGTCCTAAAGTTAAGGAAAAAACCTGCTTGGTTTATTCATATGAAAAAGTTTATGAAACCAAGCAGGATTTAATCTTTGATAGAAAAAAAGGAAATTATCCAGAGCGCATAGGAAGTATAGTTTCATTGTCATTCAGGAGAAAAATAAATACACTGATATTTTAAGGTATATTACCAAAGCTTTCTCTTTCCCCCAGTACTGTAATCTTCCCCAAACACCTTTTAAAATAGTGTAAAGAATTAAGATTGCTGATGAATGAAAAATAGCAGTTTTATAAGATGCTGCATAACAGCTGAATTTAATAAAATATAAGCAAATTACTGTTTTCCAACAGAATTTCTGTAGAAAATCATAGAATAGTTTTGTCTAGAAGAGATCTCCAAGATCATTAAGTCTGACTGGGCTATATATATACTCTATAGCCATATATGTCTAATGCAAAACATTGATGCTAAAAATTTTGACACATTAAGCTACGTAATTAATAAAAAATTCTACCCAGATAAAACAGCTTGAATCCCATATGCTGGAATTTAAAAAACCCCAGCCTTTTCAGAGTAATTCCTCTAAAACTAGTGACTAGCTCTATGAAGAACACTTGAAGGTACATACCCCTTTAGACATAACAAATGTGTCTTTTCCACAAAAGAGTAGTGGAATGGCTGAAGTACAATAAGAAAATGCACTGGTTTCGCACTTGATTAAAATGAAATAACTAGTTTTCTTTGCTGTTATACGCAGTGAAGTGTGTTTTCATTCATTATATAGAGAAATTTTGTTTTTAAAAAACTCAGACTTAAGTTCTGATGTTTTGAATAAAACAGCATGTTTAGTACCTGCCATAATTTTCTTTTGTATCTTACTGATCACATTTTTACTGTAGACCTTAAAGAGCTGTAAAAAAACCAAAGGAGTATTAATACTACCAGAAGCTCAAGGTCATACCACCACAGTAACTGGATCTGCATACAAAATGTGCTGTCTTTGTTCTGACCACTAGCTTTCATTTTTTCCAACCATCAAGTAATGGAATTGAGATATCAAAGCATGATAGACTGTTCTGTCTAAATGACTCTATAAACATCAGTAATGTCCATTCAGGCATATTAGAACACATGTATACTTCGAGAGTACACCTACAGAAATTGCTTCTTATCAATAAACAGTTTCAACGTATACAGCAATTGTAGTGGCTGTTTAAAGACTAATATATAAAAATAATACATATCTATATATAGATACAGTAAAGATTTGGGATATCTTGCATGAAGGACAGCAACTGAACAGTTAAGTGCCTCATATTATCCCACTAAACAATAAGAGAAGGGAATGAACTGCAATACGATACTGCTATTGAATATAATACAAATTTCTTCACTCAGCTTGTCATGTAAACAATTTATAATAATGAGAAATGGAAAAGAGAAAATTTATGTGGGAATAAAGGTAAATTAAGGCCTATAATGAAGACTGTGGAGGTGTAAACTTCACAGAGCAACAGCATGCAAATTAGAATTTTTCATTACTAGGAAACTACCCATAAAATTTTACCTTGAAAATCATCATAATATCCGAGTTCTCAATTTTGAATATATTGCAGTTTCTTTTTGAGTTTCAGTTTTATTGCAAGCTTTGAAGTGTATTTCTACAAAGCAAAATGACATGCTATGCATCCTTTACATTTAAAACCCTGCTTACATTTGTTGTTAGTAACATTAAGAGATGTTACTCATGAAAGTAAATAATAAAGCCTTAATAAAGCCCTTTTTTTTTAACATGTTAAATCTTGTGAACAATCTATTCTATGTTTTCTCTACAGTTTTAGTAGATGAGTACTTCTATGAAATATATTTTAGGTCTGAGATTAAAAGCCAGAAAAGTAAAATGAATGTACTGTGCCTTTTTTTGACAAAATAACTGAGTTTTATAAATAATTATAACTGTATAATAAATGCTGAACCAGTGCAATACATACTGAATGAAAATGAGAGCATCCTCCACAGCTATCCCTTTTTACAAAAGCCACAAATAAAAAGTTGTGAAATTCACAGTAATTACCAGAAACCAGAAAACATTTCAGAATAATATAGGCCAATAATTTAAAAGTTACCATGCATTTGAAACAGTTTCATCTCTAGATTTGACAGCCTTAATGCAAGCTATTAACACTATGGTTCACACAGGTAATTGTGGGTTTGGAATTCAATGGAATAAAAGAAATGATTTCATTAATTTTCTTTCTCAATATCTGAGAATTACAAAGCATATTAAGTTGTTCCTTTAGCATTTTTTTCTAATTAGCATAAGAACAATCAGTGATAATATAAAAGTGTACTTGTGAAAAACCATAAAGAATTAGGTTTTACTCAGTAATGAATAGCTACATAAACACTTCCCAGTCATCAGGAAATGAGAGGATTTAGGAATGAATAAAACATTTTGGAATTATTCATCAAGTTTTGAACTATTCTTTTCAGTTACAGTATTTACCTAAACTGAAGCTGGATCTGCTTTTGCAATTGTTACAGTGTGCCAGGAAGATCTTGTGTCAAGAGAAGTACTTGTAAAGCAGAACTGCCTTCCCTTCCTACCCTCCCCATATGATGCTGGGTGGAAGGGTGAGTGCAGATTTTCCACTCTGCTGTTGCTGAAGGCTTAGTGCATCTGGATGACATGTAGGTATTATACTCTGTCTCTGACCACTACTTTTTTTTATCTAACAAGACTTTTGGTCATTATTAATTATAAATTTTACAATCTGATGAAACCAAAAAGGAATTTGAGAAATTAAAACATTAAAAAATAATTTGCTGAAGATAAACTTTCACTGAGAATTATTTGGAAGTCTGAAACAGAACAAACACTCTATCTTCTTGTTAAGAGTATTCAGAGTTAAGAATTTGGTTGCTTGCACTTAATTATAAAGTGCAAATCTAAAATTATACCTCATGACCACTGGACAATGTCTTTGGGTTTAACTAAATGATGCCAAGAGCTTGTTTCACACAATTCGTGACTGAACTGTGCCATTTTCCCCTGGGAAGGAAATAAACAGTAGTTTTAAACATGAACATTTTTATTTTTACTGAATTTATACTAAGACTGAAATCCAGAATGGAAACTAACTTATCTTAAAAAGTATTTAAGAATTCTTTTTAGTTCATTGAGAGATTTCAGAGGGAAATATTGAAGCCTAATCTTTCAACTGAATTGCAATATTTTTGACTGTTATCTACACAAGAGAGAGAAGAAACTACAGTTTGTGAGGTGATTCTTATCATCTTAAATTGGGAAAGCAGCGTTTATATTACTTAATTTTAAACATCTATGACCAAAGTAAGCTAAGATGGTCTTTTAGGTCCTTTTTTTAGTCAACAGACAGATATCTTCAGTGAGTCAACAGGTGAGACTGACTCTAGCATCCCCTATCTCCAGAGCAGAAACAACATTAAATTCAACATTAAACTTTAGACATGAAAACCAGGAGATAGAGTTAGAAGAGCATTTAATAAATTCTAAATGTTATCCCCTTCCTTGTGGATGTTACGTATTGCTATTTGGACAAAAAAAAAAAAAAAAAAAAAAAAATCCTCGCTGAAGGCCAAAGAGAAAGAACAAAATTAAAAATGGGGGATAATGAAGAACTGTAGTTTACAATGATAGCTCTTGAGATTTCTAAAGGCAAGAATAAGGTTATTCTTGTTCAATGTCAGTTAATGAATTGCTGACTGATTTTAGCGGTAATGGATATAATCTGAAGCATAAAAGGTAACCTCTGAGTTGTCGGTCTATTTCATTGTTTTAAGAAAGCACCTATTTAGAGAGTGTCTTAATGTAGTTTTCAAAAAAAGAAAACAAACTAAAAGATCCTAAACAATTTTGAAGTAACAGTATAGACTTCTATAACTAAATCTGAAATCCTGAATTTTTCCATGCATGTCAGTTCTGTGGTATTATTATATTTCATATGATTATTGTCCATTAAAAATAGCACTATTTGCAGACTGAAATACTAAAATTGCCTTTGAGATGTTAAAGTCATGTTGAAAATCCAGAAGAGATTAGAGATTAATCATATATTGTATATTAAGGAAGGTTTTTCATCTGCATAGAAGCAAATCTGAAACTGGAATCTAGCAGTACAAATCATAGCCAAGAATTTATAATATTAGTCCATTCAAGGAGTGTATTCAGAAATCCATAATCATTTAGATAGATGCAATATCTTTCATGAATTCATAAAGAACTTCTCTACGTTTCCTTAAGAGAACAAACTTTCGGGACAAAAGATTAAGATGCTGAATTTTTTTTCCCAGATAGGGAGAATGAACTAACTTCTTGCCAATATTAAATCATAGTATTTTTTCTCTTAGCTATTAGCTATTTTAACTATATTGTGGTGGTATTATTTGTTATATCTTAAAAGAACTTCAGGTGATGGAAATGTTTATCCAGAACTCCTTCTACCAGTTCCCCTATAAACATGATGATCTTTAGCTGAAAACTAAGTTTTTAAACACATTACATGACAAAAAAACCCAACTTCTATACACTATAGTCTTTTCTTAGTGGTACATCTCAAATTCTCATTAATATTTTCCCATTAATGTGTGAGAGTTCAATTTTGGCCCAATGACGTTCCATTATTGGAACAGTAAAAAAAGATAAATGACCTATTATACTACAAGTGAATAATTTGACTCTTTTTGTTAACAAAATAGATTTCTTATTCTAACTTTCAGAAGCAATAGTAACTCCTCCCTTCTATTTTAAGCCATGGGATATATTTGTGTAAGCAAGAAAAATGAAATTACCTTCATTCCAAATTTAGTATTACACATCTTTATATCAAAATCCAATTTAGAGCAAGGTGAAGTAGGATAAATATAGCCTCTCATTGCTTTCTTCATTTTGCCTATTGCTCTTCTACTGATTTCAACTGACAGGAGCATTGAGCTGGGTGGGAAGCAACGTAAATGCAGAAAGAACTGTGAATATATTATCATTGTCTTTATTTAGCTGCACCAACAAACCATATAGAAAAAAATGACAGCAATTTGGCAATTCTGATAGGCTGAGACCTCACTTGTAGTACAATATTCATTGACCCTGAAATACATCATGTGAAGCAACCTTGAGATGCACAAGCTTCTGTGGGCAACAAAATATTAAATACACATAAGGAGGCTTTGCATTGAAATTAGGCAAAAATCCAAGATATTTTGAACATACATTAGGGCAGGATATGGTCCTTTGAATGTTATTCTCAATGCTCGTACCAGCAGCAACCGTCATCTGAAAAAGGGGGTAACAGAGATTCCGCTAAATGCAACAGAATTTTGTACAATGCTACAGAATATTTAAATTGCACCATGCTAACAAGATGAATGTCATTATTCAAGCAAGATGATCTACAAGAACAAAAATGTGGCTCAACTGAAATTCACACAAAAAAATTGAAAGTATTGTTACATCATAATGCACTGAAAACAATCAAATAGTAAGACACATCGGTGTTGTGTACTGCATTCACAGAAGTTAACTCTGAAGGACTGTCAAACAGCCAGATAACACTGGAGAAATAATCATAGCTCCATGGCTAGCATTAATCTGAGGTCTTTACATAAAGCAAGAGATTTACCTCTTTGTGAAGTTTGAAGAAAGTAGGATCTTCTCCTTCAAATTAAAATATTTCATGGAAAGACATCAAAAGAAGTAAATCTATTAAATTATTAGGTAGAATTTACCTATTAAATTGAGAAATTTTTCATGCTCTCTCAGATTTCTCTGTCATACCAAACAATCTTAAGAGTGGAAAAATAGTAAGAAAAAAGCTACATGCAGTTCAAAATCTGTAAGTCCCTTCAGCTATCTGAAGAATGTATTTTAGCACTGAGTGCTATTTTTCCTCCTTGTTCATGACTTTTTCATTTGTTTCTGCAGTGCCTAATGCACAACATTCTTCTTTAGAAACACCCTTACTATCTGAGCAGATGACATTTCTTCAGATCTCAATATTTACTTCAGAGAAATTTTACAGCAGAAATTTTCAAAAAAATTCTAGAAGTACTTTTTTAAACCTCTGGTTCAATCTATCCTGACTGCACCGGAGTTCTAGACCAAACCTCTAAACAATTTCTTTCCATCGTTGAGAGCATATGTAACAATACATACAATGTTCATGCTAATTATAGTTGAGCATCATTTCTCAAAGTAAATATTGACCAAAGTTTTCTTTCTGTGACTATTTACCAAATCAATTCAGTAAATTTGGTATTCAGAACTGACAAAAAAAGACAGTATTTTTAGATTTAAGTATTTTTAATAATACAACATAACATTTGGACAATACAACATATTGCAAGGTGTGTTTTATAATTACTTTATTAATGTAATCTATGAGGAAGTTAAGCCTGACTGTATATTGTGATGTTATGACTTACTTTTGCAGTAAATAAAAACATTTGAAAACATTTTAATAAATTTTATATTATTTTTTAAGGGAGCTTCATTTCATACAAAACAGCTACTTTTGAAAAGAACATTTCCATGCAAAGCAACTTTATGGTCAATTAATGTATCATTTTCAGACAAATCTTTAACACCACTGTTGTTCCATAATTTTGGAAGGAAAACACAGCCTACATTATGTCAGCATGACACTGTTTTAAATAAACAATATCTCAGCACAAGGAAACATACACATTTTAAACTTTATCCAATCATTATTTCAGTCTCAAACATCTTTATTTAATAATGTTTTAATGCTTATCAAACTTAATTTCAATACCTAGACAGTTATTTAAAAGGGTTGAAACAAATGCACTTGGATTAATTTGTACATAGTTTACACATTTTTGCACATTTTTAAATTTCCATGTGTCACATATATGATGTTTTCTGATAATTTTGAACTTTTGTGTGAAAAGATAGATCTACTGTATACTTTTGACTGCTGCATCTGAGCTCTGTTAACTAACTCATCTTTGCTGTCCATTACTCTTAACAGCAATAATCTCTGAGTAACTTTAGCCTAAGTTTTCAAATTATCTTGTAAAGTTTTCCTCCCTCTTCCCTCATATAAAACTTATTAAAGGTTTATTGATGAAAGGTATAAAATGACTGGTGTTCAATTCTAGCAGCTGACAGGTTTAATGTCCAGTATTTTGATTCTACAGGCTTACTACGGGAGACTTTATGTAAATGCAAATGAGTGATTTCAATGCTGAAGGTTATTTCCTTATAGTCTTGGTAATTTCCTATCCAACTGAACTCAGAGTATTTAAAAGGTCTAATGTAAGAGAAAAGAAACGTAAGAAAAACATTCGATAAAAAGTATAAAATTTGTGCATTAATTCTAAAATTGTTTGTCTTCAATCTATGCATGTTAAGGCAAATACATTGTATTGTCATGAAGATTTTACCAGCAACCATTGAATAAGTTATGCAGTGTAAGTAATGCAGCAATTCTCATCCATGAATGTTGATAAAATATTTATTTCATTCAGCAGTGCATCTAATATTAGAGCATCTGCTTAGTACTTTGTACCTTAGTAACTGTAACCTATTAGAATTCATGAAACTTTCTATTACAGTTTGGTCTTCTCCTGGAGAAAATGCATAAGCATTAAAAATTATCAGAGGAGAAACTAGGGTCAACAAGGAGAGAAAATTCTGTAAATGAAGCTCTAGAACATGCTTGTATTCTTGCTTGGGAGGAGCCCTTCAGCTACTATTTCCTGAGAACCACATGCATGGAGACAGATTCTCAATCTGTATCCTACATGATGTACCCAGCAATGTTTTCAGGCTTCTTCTCCTCTCGCTTTTGCATTTTCACTGAAAAAAAGCCTTATGTGAGGTTGTGGCACATCTGAAAATATTATCAGAAAATGTCTCACCTATGAAAAGCCCTCTAAGTGCACACACAGCCAAGCTTCACCTCCTAGAGTTTCCAAGACCACATCAGAGAATAATCATGAATACTGGTCCACATATGCACCAAACAGGCCTGCGTTTCACAGCTATATGGAGATAGTGACAAAGGATATAAAAGGCTACAATATCAAGCTTCTTTGGAAGCACTAAAATTAAAGTTTTAGCTAATTCTTTAAATTAGGCTATGAGAAAGAGGTGAAAAATCATGAAGTCTAATGTCAGTATTCCTGAGCTTACACCTGTAGCAACTGCATTTTAAAAACTGATTAGTTACAACATGTTTTCAAGTGATCTTGCTGTTCAGGTCACAAGAATTAAGACATTTATTCCTAAATACCAATGTTATTATAATCCAAACCTTCTTAGAAAGTCTCTATAGGGTATCTTTAGAGGTGGAACCTACTTACTAGACAAATAATGATAATCCTGCTCTCAGAAATCGAATATTCTCCCTTAGAGCAATATTCAGTGTTTCTTGACAAGAATTTTGTGGTGACCAGCTTTATATCACTCACTACAGTCCAAAATGCTATTTAGGTGGTTTAGTCTATTGAAAAATGCATTTACTCACATTAATTGGTGAAACTAGGCAATGTCAAAAAAAAACATGTTCCTCTAACGCAACCGTTTCTGAAGCCAAGCCTGGACAGTTATCAAGGTAAAAAGCCCCAAAGGAATAGATCTGTTACCAACTTCCTAAAGCCATTCCTGTAGGACATATTCTATTATTTACTTTAGTAGTTGGAGAAAAGGAAAAAAAAAGACAAAAGCAAAAAGAACACTTCCACAATACACAGGTATTTCAAGAAGTTTCTATTTTGTAGTGAAATTCGCAGCCTATTCTCTGTACTCAGACTGGGAAAGTGGCTTGAGCTAAGCTTGTCCTCCGGTAAAGTTTGCTCCATGTAATATGCCACACATCTCACATGATTACTTCAGCAACCATTACATTCAACTCAAAGTTAAATCAGTAGAATCTACATTGTACTGATACATACATGTACCGAAATGTACAGTAATGCAGAATCCACTGGTTTGATTTTGCATTTTGGTTTTTTTTCCCTCTGTTTTTGTTTTGTTGTTTTGGGTTTTTTTTAAATATAGACTGAACTAGAAGTAATGCTACAACATAAATATTCCCTGTTAAAATTGAAGACCATACAGTCACTACAGCATATAATGGTACATTATACCATAGATACAGCAGATATATGTGATATCATTGATAGCGTGAGTCTATTCTACTATCTTGGAGAAGTCAACATGTGAATTCACAGTAACAAAATATAATCACAGATGACATTCATATTGCCTGTTCGAAAGAGAAAGAGAAGTGTGACACCCAGATGCTGGCAAAAGGCACTTCAACAATCTCAGAGGTATATTTAAAATTCACAGACTGCATACTGAATACCTGTAACAATCATCCCACCAACGTGGTCTCATTTATGGAAGAACATTTCAAAACATGACTGGACAGGACTCTGGGACAACTGATCTTGTTATAAAGTTAGCCATGAATGGACTAGATGTCTTCCAAAGATCACTTCCAACCTAAGTTATGCTATGATTCCATTATTTTTTGATACTAAATTTAATTGCTATTACAGCACATATGATTTTCATTATTTTATATTTTGTACCTATAAGTAGAGAAGGACAGAGAGATCCTACAATAGAAGGAAACGAAGAATGAAGGATGTGAAGATTAACCACTTTACCTGGGATATCCCTAGATAATCTGGACATAATTTTAATCCTGACAGTTACTCTAGCGACAGTTCTGCACTTGCCTGAAATTTCAGTTGTGGAAAAGTTTGAAGCTCTCAGGGCTTGCTCTGGATAAATTGTCTGTGACAAACAACAAGTGATTTCAGGTCTCACCTCATTGCCCACTTCAATATGAACAAATAGAATGTCATTCCTCTCCTGCAGCCACCTCAGAGACCCACTGGCAGCCTCTGGGTCTTAAATCTGTCTGGAAAGGCTGGTTTAGAAAACAATGCAGCAATGTCTTGCAGGTCCAGTGAATACGAAAGTTGCCAGTCTATAGCAGCAAGCTTTCTGGGTAGGGGTTGACTGTAGCCTCTGGGAAATGTTAGAGCCCGATAGTTTGAGACTCACCATGAAAGCTGAATGCCACCAGGTGGTTCAGACTCACAGCGCAATTGCAAGGTAGACTTTTGGATGGAAAAGAAGTTGGAAAGCAGACCATGCCACACTTAGTTGTGTTGACAAGGACACTCCTTCGGTGTAACAGACACATAACTATGGAGCACAAAAAATGTAAAGGATGCATTTGACTACTACCTGACTACTCAAGTGGAGGACTTAACTGACAAAAGAAATTGATATTATTTTAGAAAATGAGCTCAAAAGGTTGATGCATTAAAACTCTGATCTGAAAATACTAGCACTGGTATGTCAAATTGAAGAAAGTAATATAACTTTAAATAAAATTTAAATCTCAGTAAAACACACTTCTGGCTGTAAAGCAAAACCAGAGTTTGTCCCTAACACTGCAACTCAGCCTGTATGAGACTTAGATAGCATGAAAGTTCTCAGTAAAATTTGTGAAATCCCATTGCTTTTTCTTCCCTGGAAATGCATAATTACCCCTGAAAAATTAATTTGACCTTTTATTGTATAATCTAAATTAAACAAACTAAAAAAAGGTCACTGTAATTTCTTTTAACATTTGTACTAGAAAATGTTATATATTTTCTTAAAAACCAAACCAAGCCAATACAAAAGCCCTTTTCTTTAAATCTAATGTTCTATACTGCCCTTTTTTATTATCTGTTGCTTCAGTATATCAAAGTTGTCTTTGTGAGGGGCCTCTTAACTGAAGCCATCAGCTGTTTCTATGCCAAAACTGATCTTCTATCATTGAATCAAAATTTATATAATTAATTAGCCTTCTCTTCTCCAGGCTGAACAACCCCAGCTCCCTCAGCCTGTCCTTGCAGGAGAGATGTTCCAGCCCTCTGATCATCTTTGTGGCCCTCCTTTGGACACACTCCATCAGGTACATGTCTTTCCTGTGTTGAGGGTTCCAGAGCTGGACACAGTACTCCAGGTGCGGTCTCACCAGTGCAGAGTAGAGGGGCAGAATCACCTCCCTTGATCTGCTGGCCACACTTTTCTTGATGCAGCCCAGGATGCAATTTGCCTTCTGGGCTGCAAGCGCACATTGTTGGTTCATGTCCAGCTTCTCATCCACCAACAGCCCCAAGTCCTTTTCCACAGAGCTCCCTTCCAGCACCTCGTCTCCCAGCCTGTATTGATAGTGAGGGTTGATCCAACCCAGGTGCAGGACCCTGCACTTAGTCTTGTTGAACTTTATGAGGTTCACCTGGGCCCACCTCTCCAACTTATCCAGGTCCCTCTGGATGACATCCTATCCCTCCAGCCTGTTGACAGCACCAGTCAGCTTGGTGTCATCTGCGAACTTGCTGATGGTGCACTCGATCCCGCTGTCAATATCATTGATGAAAATATTGAACAGTGCAGGTCCCATTTCAGTCCCCTGAGGGACACCACTAGTCACTGATCCCTATCTGGACATTGAGCCATTGACCACCATCCTCTGGAAGATGGTGGCAGAGATGGGGACAGACTCTTTATCGGGGCCTGTTGTGACAGGACAAAGGGTAATGGTTTTAAAATAAAAGAGGGGAGATTTAAACTAAATATAAGGAAGAATTTTTTTTTAAAGTGAGGGTGGTGAAACACTGGCACAGGTTGCCTAGAGAGGTGGTAGATGCCCCATCCCTGGAAACATTCAAGGTTAGGTTGGACAGGGTTCTGAGCAACCTGTTCTAGTTAAAGATGTCCCTGCTCACTGCAGGGGGTTTGGACTAGATGACTAGATCCCTTTCAAACCACAGCATTCTACGATTCTAAGATTTGATATATAGTAAATACACAGACAGCTCTGTATCCATCCACATATATATATGTACACACACTATACATAAATTAATAATTATTATATGCCTGGTGATGATAACCTGCAGAAAAACAAGTAAAAATAAGTAACAAAACCCACCGTCTACAACTACCTATATCAATAGTAGCTCTCTAGTATGTACATTGGCCTGTACACACTTGACTTTGTACATGGGAGTATTTCCACTGAGATACAGGGAACTTGTTGTTTCTGCAGTTAAATCTACATGTAAAAATTTTGCAGACTAATATGTAGAAAGACAGCCCTTGCAGTTTGTATGGTAATCTTCCCACAGTACTCTTACATGATGATACAAAGTAATCTATCATTAAATGAGCATTTTAAAGAGATAATAAGATTCATATTTATTTGTTTACCTGTATCACAGTGACTGAACTGTCTAGTTATTCAATTAATCATTTAAAAAAAATCTTTCAATACCTGAATGCAGAAAATCACCATAGTTAAAATAAGCTCTTACATTTACACTATAATATATTGATTTAAATATATTGAACTTAGGAGAAATTTGTTACAGCAAATAGTTTCGGAACACTGATCAGAGAAGCAGAGTTTGAGGTTTTATGGCTATTAAAATATCTCAAGATCATGCCTCTGTGTTGTGCTGAGGTGCAGAAATAATTCAGGCATATATTCCATTTAGTTAATAAAAAGACTCTAGAAAGGAACTGTCTAAATAGTTCTTAGTCAAAAATGAAAAATATTTCCTTACCCTAATTGTCAGAATTTTCTTCGCATAAAGTCTTTTCAAACTACAAGGTAAGTTTTTTTATTACAAGTGTAATAATAATGAAAAGTTTGAAAGACAGTCTTGAGGAATTTTGCAACTAAGCATTTCCACCAGGTGAGAGGTGAATGTCTTATCCCCTGAGGAAGCCAATCAGTGAGTACTTGTACTTTTTGCTACCTGGCTTCATGAGTAGGTAAGTGTTCTTATGATGGGAAAACTGTAAAAAACATTCCCACCACTATAAATTGCCAAACAGTGAGAGCAACTGTATCTTAAGACATTTATGGTTTGCTATTTCTGCCTTGTTTATTTACTTAGGAAAGTACAAGTTAGACAGGATACTCTTTAAAGACACTTAATACACATTTATCACTGAACTGCACATACGTATACATAAAAGAATTTTTGCTGTGCCTAATCAGTTGAAATATCCTCACCAAGCCAAATCATCTGAACATAGACTGAACTATTTTGTCCAACTGTGAAGTGGTTATTCAATAACAGTCTTCAAGATATGTCTGTCTGGAAATTGTAATCATATTATCCTTCATATCCTTCCTATTAAAAAAATAAAGCCATGGCAGTATAAAACCCCAAATTGAATTAAGTTAAAGTTTCCTACATCTGTCTGGGAACTTCCTACTGTACCTCCTCTGCAAGCCATTTCCTGCTGTGTCAGAGATGAGCTTGCACCATCTATGCTATGTTGGTTTATGAATCCCCAATGTGCCAGACTTTAAATGTAGACCAATGACTCCTTCTAGGAAAAATAAGAGAAGGTGTAAGAGGTAATGAGAAGTTTTCTCTTCAGACAGTAAAGTGGAAAAATACTGTTTTACTCCTCTTACAAAGGAAAAGGGACATAATATCTTCCCTGAACTCAGTCCTACAATGCAGGATAAAACCTGAAATGATTTGACACAGTCCACCCTGCATCCAGGGAGGCGAGTCACAAAGGACTGACTGTTACGCTCACCACGCTGCTGAGTGCAGCACAACCATGTCAAGAGACCTGCACAAATCTAGAGTGAGTTAGTGGAGAAAACTGCTTAAGCAACTACAGGGACAAATGGAAAGTGAGGTTGACTTTGACCCTACATCCTCCATCCCAAACTCTGCAACACAGCTCAGGGATATAGGAAAAGCTACATTTAACATTTCCTGTATGGTTCATTAAATTTTAAGTATTAAAGATGTGACTGCACAGTAAAAAATAATAACGTTACACAGACTGAGTGTATAACTGAAAGTTGTCTTGGTATAGCTTTGAAATGTAGTTACCAGCCTCTCAAACAACATACTTCAATCTTAGATATCATCACATCATTGCTGATTTCTACTAAGACAGACATATTTGAATATTATCTAAGAAAATATATGAAAAGGATTTTAAAGAACAGATATTTTCTTCTCTCTTCCCACCTTTGATTTAAATACATTTTGGAAAGGTATCCACAACAAAGAAAATGCTTCATTTATGATGATATCCCCTTCGGCATTTGTCTACATAATGATTAAGAGGATTTACTTCTGCTCTATCTTTCTTTGGAGAATAGAAAAATCTATGTTTCTAAAACTCTAGAGTTGGAGAAAGTTAAAGAGGAAAGTAAAAAGAACATAAAAACACTCTCACTTGCCTGATGATTCAAGAGGAAGGAGGTTTTTTGATTAAAGCTCTGCCAATTCTAATTCCAGCAACAATAGGTCTGCTGAGATTTTCAGTGTAAATCCTAGATCCTACAGAAAGAATTTAATATTCTATTTTCTACTTTTATGCAAGTACCACTTTTATAACTATAACCTCAATCTACAAGCCTACATTCTACATTCTGCTGCACAATGATTTTTCTCATAGCTTTTCCCCTCAGGAAAAAAAAATGTAAAGATACATAGACATCTGCAGTTTGCAAAGTGTTTTAATAGAACTGTTCTTAGTTTGGGGGTTTGTTTTACAGGTTTATCCTTCTAGAGAAAAAATACAGATTGCTCCTGAAGATACAAGTGGGACATGCATATGACAGTGCTAATTAGTGGGGGATTTAATGCTACTCTTTTGGTCCAGCTTCCAAACAATCAGTCTCCCTCCCTCACTGCCTCAATGACACCATTCTGCAGGTCCTGAACAAGTCAGGGCCATCATATGAATTCCTTCTGTCTCACAGCAATTATTATTTGAAGTAATTTATTTTATAATTTGCCATTATCTTTGCCAGGTATTGTGCAAGTATAGCTCTGAAAATTTTTCTTTGAAAAAATGCAGAAGGGAATGTTTCACGTGTGTATAAACAATGTATGCTTGGGATACATGTATATCGGTTTGGACGCACTCAACAGGAAAAGCAAATTAAGCAAAACCAGTGGAGTATAGAAGCCTAAGTCACAGATTTTAGCAGAAATATTTTTCTTTGCATTTAAAGACACCACCCGCAAATCTCTGAGATACCATAAGACATACAAATACCAAAAAAAAATATACACAGTACAGTGATACATTTCCTATTTACACAGTTTCAGGAACTGAGGCTGCTTATGATGCTGCCAAGCAACAGCAAAGACTTTGGTCTTTTTCTCAGCTGTTTCTAACGCGTCGGGCAACACCCAGATGTCAGAAACCAGTTCAGCTTCACATTAATGTCATTTGAAAAAGCCATGGGCAGTGGCAGATGCAGGCAATGAAACTACACCTTGGAAAGACAGCCCAAAGGTGAAGGGTATCAGTGGAGAGGGGGCGGAGGCACTTCCACTGAAAATAACAAAGAAGTTGTGAGTGAGGAAGAAGTAAAAAAAAGAGGTTTCTGTTTTGCCATCTCCTAAAAGAATCTGAAAAGTATTGTACTATCAAGGAGTGGTCCAGGGAAAAAAGGGTTTCCTGATAGTTATGATCTTGCTTCTCTGCATACAACTATTCTACCCAGCTAAGCATCAGGATTTTAAAGTATAACAATAATTATCATGCCCATATAAAACAGAGAATATAGCACAACTTAAAATGTTAAATTCAAAAGCACCCACTTCACTGACTACAATGAAAAGAATATAATATAAAAAAAAAAAAAAAGTAAAACATTACCCTGGCAACACTTACTCAATATTGGCTATATTTTTTCGCAGGCTCACCCACACAGCAACATGAAAGACTGCAGACCCAGACAAAACCAGTCTTTTTGAGTACATCATAACTGCAGATATAGACAAATGCATATATATAAAAATACAGAATCTAGTTTGCAAAATAAATATTTTTCTGACTGTTGGAAAAATTAAACCATGAGGGTCTGACAATAACACTAATAATGTTTTGTAATTCTAATAAAAAATAGAACTGGTGAACATAATTTTGAGGTAGAAAAAAAAAGAAATACAGCTTTCCAGTATGGTTTTTTTTAATCAAAATTTTATGTCATATTGTCACTGAAACGTTACCAACTGTAAGAATCTAGTAAATTATTGTATGATTTTATCTGCATGTTATGTGTACTTCAGGTATTATTTTTATAATCTAAAAAGTGTTCATAAAACGTAGCTAGAAAGAGAAAAAAAATATATGATCCAATAGCCCCCAGAAGAACAATCTCCATAAAGCATGCAGTCAGCTATCATGATGTCAGGAAGATCTTAGCTTTGTTAATAGAGCAAGTTTTCTAATAATTGGGAAAGGGAAGATCAAAACACCCTGATCAGTTAAAAGATCAGACTCACAGAGAAGAAACAGAAAGAGCACAGGTGCTTAAAGAGCAGCTATGATCCAGAATCTCTACCAAGAAAGCTGAAACTGAATTATTTACACCTCTTATCTAAATTAAGTGTAATTCAGAATACCTGAAGTTAAAAGCTCAAGATTCCTGACCTGTGAGTACAAAAAGCAGGTACCTTCGAAGGTGGTTCTTAACACCTGAGTGAATTGCCTAAAGTTAGATGGTTTGAATATAGCAGAGTCCTGTCTCTTAACCAAAAAAACACCAGCCTTGCTTCCTGAAGAATACCAAGCACAGGCAAAGCATTTTTTTATTCAGTTCCATTTATCTTGGCAAAACACAATACTTTGCTTTAAAAAGCTGCTTCCTCACTATTGCTGCCTCACCACTGCTCACAGGCACGCATGGGGAAGGAAAACCTTACCAGGTGCCAAATACATGGGATTTTCTGGTTGGAGCTGAATATTACAAAATCTCTGTCAGAGGGAAGCTGATCTGTGTTCCTATTTCAATCAAAATAGCAATCGTTTGCTAACCATTTGTAAAGGATGCATTCAGAGACCAAGGGAATGTTTGGACAATCAGACTACTAAGAAATGGTGACAGCAATATTTTCTACAAAAACACTTTATTCCTTGCAGTGTTACAGGTTTTAATTGTAGGAAACTTATTCCAGCTTGGGAACACTCAAAAAACTCCTCATTTCACTCAATACTGAATCCTACCTCCTAGATATTCTGTATTTCAGTTGCAAATGGAGTTGAAAGGCTAACTTTAATGTAATCTGCAATATCACAATTCCACATAAAACATAAAAGGAAGTATGTCTCATAGGTATTAAGATACATAGAAAACATCATTATTGCAAATATGCAGATTGACTGCCTGCTCTTGGCCCATGGAAAATGCAAAGTAATTCAACTTAGTAGAACTTGAAATTATTCAAGTAACTGCTTGGGTTTTTTTCCACTGCAGACTAAACTAAGTTGAATTAGCTTGCACATACTACCAGTTAGCAGTGTGCATAAACAGTCATCCTGGCTAGGCTAGCTCATGCATTTGGTAGGAGGAAGGAGGATGGGAAGCAGAGGTAATTCTCTTGCAGTTTCTGTTGTAACTGACGCTCAGCTGCCAAGTCCATCCCTTGGGGAGACCCACAGCAATGATGTTCCCAAAAGTGGAAAGCTAGAAGTGCTAGTGGGCATGGGACTGTCACGTTGCAAAACTTGCACGTGCAAGTGTTTCCCAGGTGAGTTGCTTCTGACTATAAGAAAATATCTCAAAGGGTGAAAGTTCTGTAGAAGCCTGAATGCTGCAAAGACCTCACTCCTGAAGCTAGTCTTACAGGTATTGACACGAAAGGCTTAGTACAATGAATTATCTTCTGTAACTATGAAGTATCTTATCCACAAGACTTCAAAGTATGATTAATTCCTGGCTTTTTCTCCTTTTTTTTTTTTTTTTGCTTGTATTTTGGTGCATGACATTAATTAAAACAGGACACTATAATTTTTGGCATTAGAAACATTAGTTAAAATTGTGGCAGTAGTCAAAGGAAATAAGTTCAGGAAAAAATGGTTACCGAGAAGATGACAATTAGTCAATACTTTATATTGCAATTTAATATTGCAATTGACTAAATAATCTTTTAAATACATACATGATCTTTCATCAATATAAAAAAGCAAATCTATGAAGAATTTCACTATATGTATATCAATTAATATTCTCTCCAGACAATGGCTTGGCATATGTACTTTTGTGCATGAAATGAATACATGAATAACACTGGCAGAAGACATGGTTAATAATATGTGAATCAGAAGTTTGGCAGTTTTAATCATTAACACAACATTTGTTGTGGAACAAAGATACATACATTATATCAATAAGTGCATTCATTCGATAGTCTTGGCTGTGAGTGTCATGTAACCTCACTTAATCAAAGTCTTGTCTTTTCTAGCTCAGAATCTCACTCTTTTTATCAACAGCTCTGCCTCTTTTAATAATATTTTAACAGCTTTATGGTTTTTTTAATCTAGCTGTCTCAAATACAATGATGGGATTAATGATAAGCATCTATAAGGAAAAAAAAATTCAAGACATTTTACAACCCCATGTGATACTGACTAATTAGACAGTGTGTAGGGAGACAAATATCCCAATATTCCTACAATAATACAGGAATTTTAAGGGAATCATAGCTTTGATTTCAGGTCAATCTGTTTTGAAAACATACTGTGTTTCAAACATTATTTCAGTGAAACTGAGAATAAAACATTTTACATACTTACTTGTTTAAAAGACTTTATGTGGTGATGCACCTTCTTCAGTTCAATTTATCCATGTTGTTAATATTCAAAAGCTTTGTTACACTTAAAATCATGTTAGAAACTACTATATTAATATTACAAAAGAGGAAAAAAAAAGATTATATATGTGACATTCCAATGTGAGTTTAATTAGCACTCAGGCACTAAAGCTGTCTGTCTCCTGTCCTCCACTGCCACCCTGCAAGATCTCTCTTTCACTTCTTAATTACTAAGAGCACCTCCAATAGAAGACAGAGGACCCCATATCAATGCACAGTATAGCTAAGAGAGTCACACGACAGAGAGAACACTCATGTCAAATTTGGTTTCTGCCATTTTCAGATGGTGGGTATGAACCGAAGTCTGCTACCACTCAAGTGAATGTCCACAGGATTAAGTTCATAAAATATTTGTGAACTTTAAACCTCTCTTATTGGAGTTATTCCTCTTTACATATCGTTAGCTCCTCCAGAGAGAAAATGACTTTCATACCAGTTGGGACCCTTCCCACAGCAGTGGCACACTTGGATTTTTGTTAACAGTTTACACACAGGGCTCAGTGCCAAGCAGGAGATCAGCACTGGTCGAGGGATGGCCCAGCTGCTGCACCCTCTTCCAGAAGATGGCAGGAGCGGAGGCAAATTTTCCCAAGCACAGAAGGAATCTAAAGGCTGCTTGGATTTAATGTCTGATCCTGGATCAAAGTCACAGCTATTAAACAATAGGTAAAAAGCAAGAGCACATCACACATTCCTAGCTTACTTAAATTACCTATGTAAACTACCAGTTTTGTAACCAATTATCTCCCCTTTTTCTGACAAGGTCCTTATTAACAGAAAAATTAGAACTTGCACTTATAACTCAGATGTGAACATCCACAAAAGGGACCTGGTTAGAAGGGAAAATTACTGAACAGAAGAAAATGTCTGCTGAAATATTGACAGAGAATATGCCTGCCAGCCTAGGAGCTGTTAGCCTGTGAACTAGGCCTGTGAACCAGAAGCATGCCTGAGAAGCTCAGCTGGCACCTTCAAAATACAGCTGGGTACATAGAAACCAGAGACATCCTGAGATGCCATCAATAAGCAAAAAGCCAATGAACTGTAATGACAACTTCTCATCTGAAAGCGTGAAAAATAGTCTGGAAAAAGAGGAACGCATCCTGAGAAGGTAAGAATCAGTAACTGCCATTGGCTGCTTTAACTGCAAGAACAGGAAAACTGTCTGGAAAGAAAAAAAATTTGGATCAGTTTTTGTCCTCCCACTTCCATACCCCTTCTGGTTCCCCTTCTAGCATGGGTTGGTCATCTCCTGGGATGGTCTGGTCCCTTCTGGAATCTGTTTAATGTGCTTGGTACCATATATATACATATAATTGATCAGCTGTATTTGCTGTTCTACTACTGATAAATTTGCTTCAGTAGTTCTGAGTTTGTAGTAATCTAAAATATTATATATATACTTGATTGCTGCTTATCAGGTGCTGCTGTTATTGATTGTTGCTACTATTGATTGTTGCTAATTTGTAATAGCTTAAGGTATATGTATATATTTGTTTTATTAATCACAGGTACACTTGCTAGTGGTGACTTCTGTGGTATTTGTGATAATCTGTAATAAAGTAGATATTTAAAGGACATAGTGTAGGGACACTATGAACCCACAGCTGTGATCTCTACACACCCACATGCCAGGTAACCCTTTAGGCTGTGATGAGCTCAGAGTGGAACGGTTATACTCTTCCATTTTTGTATTATGCTGACAAACAAAAAGAGAATCATTCACTGTCATTATAACAGGTGATCAGATACTAAGGTGATAGGCTGGTATGAGAGCCAGAATAAATGAAACCTTCTGCCTTTTACCATCATGAAGAAGTAAAATTAACCCTTTTCACTTTTCCTGTTTGTGTAAGCCTCATCAATTTATCTTCATATTTGAACTTCCCAGCAGAATTTTCCCATGAGATGAGATATAGAAACAGTGTAACTGGAGCATTTAATGAAAATCTGGCTTTTACATACATGCCTGGTTGGGTCTGTTATTCCAGTGATTTTATGGTTGTAAGTTTCAAAGACTGAGTGTCAATGAATAGATGTGGGCTCCTCTGTAGCTATCTATTTTTAAACCTATCAGAGAGGCTTAGTGTTAAACATGTGATGGAAGAAATGTTAGTCAGAGGATAGCAGATGGGATTGCTAATTTTTCTTTCACAGTGTTTACACATTGCTGAATTTTTTTTGTTAACTCTCATGGCAGAAAAAACAAGAATACTTGTCCCCATATAACAGTATACATTAGCAGGCTTTAGAAAGGAAATTGCTAAGTTTTGATCTGTTTTTGTCACTAGGTAGCCTTACAATAGCATGTACCAGTAAAGGCTTGTACCTGTAGCCAGTACTAGCATACCCCAATCTTCAGGTGCTGCTCAGCTCTCCAGGCTGACTGCAGTTCTTCAGTGTGTTCATCTGGAGCCTCCTGCTCGACTAGCACACAGAACAAAAAGTACATATTCTGATGTATTCCTTATAAGCATATGCAAAAAGTAAGAATGAAAAAGAAGCCCAGCCCAGACTGTACGAACCAGACACAAAAATTAACTAAAATATGCCATCACTTTTAGGGGAAAAAATAATAATAAAAAGAAGAAGATAGGATTTTAAAGCATACTGAAACCATTTAAAAATCTACAGTGCAAAGAACAGAGTCTGTGAACATGGCTATACTGTGCAATAGAAGACCCCTGAATTTGTCCTGAATGACCTAACTCTAGAATGAGAAGCAGCATAGCTGTACCATGGGGACATGATGCCTATGAATAAGGAGTGCTCAGTAACCCAGGAACAACAACAAAATAACACCCTGCTTTTGGATACAAAGCAAGGGTTTCTGCTCTGCTCTGTGCCCTGCTCTGCTGAGTTGTTAGCTCCCTTGGCACTGCAGTGAGCTGTATAAACTTATGGGGCTCCAAAAGAGAAGATGAAATGATCCACGCATCATATTAATTGTTTCTAAGATCTCTGATGACTCAATTGACTCTTAATTTCAAAACTAAAAAAGACAGAAAGTTGCATTTAAAAAAATGTAGACAGAGATTCCTAAGTACAGCTTTTCAAAATAATGTCAGCCCTGTGGACACAGTACACAGAGTCCTTAGATTTTAAACATGTGCTTTATTAGGCTTCCAGCATTGCTTCTTAGTGTTGTATATCATACATAAAATAGTAGAAAAATATACCACAACTCACATTATCACTAAGATTATTAGTATAAATACTCAATGAGAAATCAAATGCAATGGTGGTTTTCACCTATATATGTAGGCTTATATTTAAGTATAGTGCTTCAGCTTTAACCATTTCATGTCAATCATGATAGCTTTACCTATTGCAAATTAATGCTCTGTTTACACAAATTTCTCTAGATAAGAAATAATCCCTACAGCTGTCAGAAGAATGAAAAAATCTGTTGCTCTGAACCAGTTCTGCTCAATTTAAAGTCATACTGAATATGAACACTGACTCTTTGCATGCTGTGTAGAATAAAACCACGTCACCCAAGTTAGAAAGCTGCTCCAAATGTGCTCAGTTGAAAATGCAGATAAGACAATCAGGCCAACTACTTCAAAAGTATGGGATTTGAGTACTTCAGTAAAGAGGAAGATGCAGAATGCAACTTCTCAAAACCACGCTGCGTACATACAAAGAGCTCCCTGCAAGACTGAACTTACTTAAACACCTAGCTTTAAGACTTCCTAAGTTTTCCTTTTAACATTACTAGGTGTGTATTGAGAAACCAAAAGAACAACTCATCTAACAGATGTGCCTGTTGTATCAACAGAAATGCAAAATAAATGGAAAAAACATGAATGAAGCTCACTCATTTTTCACATTCATGATCAGCAGGAACAGCTTCACCAGTTCTGGAGAAGTGAAACAAGAAACTCTTAGTAACTTCAGAATATTGTGAATGAAGTATTATCAGAGATCCTGCCTCAGATTTTTATCTATCTCTGACAATATAAGAGACAGACAAACTGCAATTTTTCCTTCTTGACCAGTATCTTTTAAGATTACTCTTGTATATGTGCTCTGAAACCTGATTTCCAGCTTTAAGTCAACATAAATCACAAGACATTTCTCAAAACCTTCCAATGGCTGAGGAACACTTGAAGGGAATTTCAGATAAAAAAAAAAATCTAAAGTCTTCCCAAAATTCCCAGAATAAAGCTTTGTGAAATGTACAAAATGCATGGATGATTAAAAGAATAAACCTTAACATTTCAAGTCATCACAAGCACATACTTTTGCTCAACACATTATTGCAACCAAATGGGGGTAGAACAGACGTATTCAAGTCCTGATATTCCATGAAGGGAAATGAAAAGCTGTTAACAAATACATTCCAAATGGTTGATTTCATAGTCTTTTAGTGCTCCAGATTTCTAGAATAGACAAATACCTTCTCAGAACAATCAGCACTACTGCCAGCTCACTTGTTTTTTTAAAGAGAAGGATGAGATTGTCATCTCGCAAAAAAGTAACCAATATATATCCTTCTGTGGAGTTAATAAACTCTAATTTCTAGACCTCCAAAACCTTCAATGCTGTCAGCATGAGGTGATGAAAAAAACTCCCGCGTTTCATTTGGACCTGATGCTTTCCCAAACACATGATGCTGTGCTGTACTTGAAACTCCAGAATTGTGAAACCACACTTAGGAGAATGTGCTGAATTAAAACAACTAAATCAACTTCTTACATGTGAACTCAGACTGAAAAAAATTCAGACATCCCTGCATGATATCCACAAATTTTCATACATACTTTTTTCTATGCCACATCTTCTGAACTACATGCTTCTGCCACTGCTATCTAATAGAATTTTATTTTTCCTAAATTACTATTGAGTATTGAGCTTTTAAAGTACAAATTATAGTTCTAGAAACAGGGGCATCCACTGCTGATAAATCCCAACTGTGAAACATGCAAAATGCCTTAAAAACCTGTCAGTTGGCAAACATTACTTGCATTACATTAAACATTACGTTTTATGCAATAATGTGTTATTTTCTACTTTTACATCTCTGTTCCATCCTTCCCATAATTTGATGTGTCAAATTGTTATGCTGTGCTCTCTTTGTACCTTTGGCTACATTTCTATCCTGCCTGGAACAACAGGACCTCACCCTTACTTAGCCTTTCTAAATAGTATCACCAATATTGAAGAGTGCATACTCTTCACAGAGCACCTAACAGGCCTTATGTTAAAAGCAGATGCAATATTTTTGAACTGTACAAATGTGATACGTCACAATGATAAGTTTATAAAAATGTTCTTTACAAATATTATACTTAGTTCAAGGTCTTTACAGAAGGTATAACCTTATAATAAAACCTTAAAAATGAAAGCCAGCAGGCACAGATTAAGAAGGATCCTGCAGATTAGTGGTCTGTAAAATCATGAGGCAGAAGCAGAGCAGCAGGCAGCATTTCTGAACACGGCTGATTACTGCTGGCCAACTGCCCATTTTAGAAAGCTTCACTTCTGCCTTTCTGCAAGAGTTAAAACTTGCACAAAGCTGAAGAATGAGTTTAGGCAGGTGCAAAGAGAGGAAGAGTCCTTTGTATAAGAGTCCAGCTTAGACACAAGAGTTTATGCCACTGAAATTCAAAAGGTATTCAACTGCAGCCTTTGCACATCTAGGTTAAACCTGAAAATACATACCGAATGGTGTAATTTTACTTCACAGCAAAACCCACAGTGATTATTATTGAAGAAAAAAAAACCCCACTATGAGAGGCATATGTTCTAAAGAGTGTTTCTCCATTTGTAGAGTACATTAATAAAACTATCCGCTATGTTATGCCTATGCTATATCTGTCATATCCAGTACCTTCTCTGGGGTCCCATACAAAGCTCAGAGGAACTCATAACCAATCTAAACTAAAAACACATAAATAATGTAAATATCTTGTATTCTACTTTATTTTATGAATGAAATGAAAATTATTATGTACAGAATTTCACTGCATTAGGTTTATCTACATTAACAGCAAGCTATCATCAAAATTGTATTTTATTGTGCTAAATTAGAGGGGGTTAGGTAGCTATGTCTTTGGTTTATTGTACATATTTTTGTTGAAATACTCCAAACCTTATTTCTCATTTCAAATCTGTTGGCTGTTGTTCTTCCATCTGTCAGTCCACCTTATCCTCAAATACTGTAAATCATTCTGCCCAGGAACAACTTACAACACCTGAGCAGTCTCCCATTTAGATTCACAGCTCTTATACATTGGTATTCCTTCATGTTCTCTTGTAATCTCTAAAAGTCATTTACCAATGGCCTGAACGTGTACTCTGCTCCCATCTCATCATGCTGTTCTTACATCCTGTTGCCTTTCCTAAGGACTTTGTGTTAACTAACCCTGCAACAAATTGTCTAATCTAACTTGAAGATGCTTTTGGATTGTACACACTTTGTGTCCAATACTTAGCACAGCACAACCACATACTTGACTGGGGCCCATAGGAACATTCAAAATTAAACTTATGAGGAGTCAACATATAAATGTTACATGTCCTGTGCTACTTCTCTGTACCCCTTTATTACAAGCTTCAAGAATGTCATCTCATTTGACAACTTTATGCTATAAGATGTTTAAGCACCTCAGCCACTTTTAAAAATCCCATGAATTGCTTTTTAGATTTTTTTTTTTAGAGCAGTACTGGGAAACGTGCTTCAGACTAAAGGCTTTTTGACAGCTGGCAGTCAGAAAGCATTCATAGTATTTGTTCACAGCCCGTGTTTGCTTTAGGGTTTTATATACATACACATATAAATATACCTAAATTGAAAGAAGAGGATATTTTTGACATAATTTTCATTGTGCTGATTTGAGTTTTTATTTGAATACATGAACAAAAAAGAAAAAGATAAATTGCATGTGTAGCATGATGATGGCTGCTAATACTTCACTGAATAAACCCTCATGCAAATCCCAGCTGTAAATATAGGTTAAGTCTTTATATTGTTAAAAGGGTATGTCCTTAAGTACATATTAGAATTCTGTGTGCATCTGCTTGACTAACGTAAAACCCTTTCCATATGCTGTTACAAGAATTTTTAACAGAACAATTTTACTGTAGAATTAAGTCAAACAGACAGACTTTAATTGCAGAACTATGGCACATAAGCCATTTTTAATTGAACAGTGCTACTGGCAGTTACTTAACCCTCTTATGTTTAGAATAAAATTACATAGATTTAGATTTTATATTTAATAACAACCCTATCCTCCCTTTGTAACCATTTAAGTCTTTCAATTCCATCAGATTTTGAAGGGATAAGCTACTAATAAAAGCAGTTTTACATCCCTATTTCATTTAAACACAGAAATAAGTTAAGTAAATAGGAATATAGTTACAGGAATTCCCAAGAAAAATCTTTCTGTGGTTTAACTTCTAATCCATTTCTATTTTAGTATTAATGTAGAAAGCATCAAAGCAGCAAAATAAGAAACAAGCTGCATATTCAGTTCTCTTTCAGGTATTCTAGGAAATCAGCATGCACCTGGAAAAGTAAACACTAAACTTTTTCAGGTTGGTGATTCCTTCTGCATGTTTGTGTCTGACTATTAAACTTCTCCAATAACAGTCCTTCTAAAGATTTCTTTAGAATTTCTGAAGTCTAACAACATGGAACTCTATCAGTATTACAAAAATAGTTTAAACTTTGTATGAAAGTCCATAAAAATTAAAAACACATATCAATTAAACTATACAGACTATATGCAGGTGTGGTTACAAATCTTTACAGCTTTATATACTTGTATCTCATGCATTTTTTTATGACAACTGCTTAAAGAACAAACCTTCAAGAATGATTTTGCTAATAAAAGGGAAAAGATATGAAATCTACTTAAAATTCTACTATCTTCAAAAGAAATGCTGGATTGGGGCTTTTTCTTTGCACTAATTTTTGAAAAACACAAAGAAGATAATCTCTCCACTAAAGGTACAACAGTTTATATAATGATTACTATTTAAAATTACTGAAAAAGTAATTCTAGTATGAAAAACATACTTCAGTTAAAAGGCATAGCAAAATACACAGTATGCAGGCTGACACCAGAATCTGTAAGTCAGGAAAGGTTATTTTTATCTTGGTCACCGAGAACAATTAACATTTTGAAATCAGAATGAAGTCAGTGCTAATGGTGACAGGATTTTCGGTGGAATATATTGCAACTCCCTTCCCTAGAGTGCTGTTGATGTTAGAATTCTACAGAGGAGAGAAAACCAGAGAAAAAATAGTAGTCCCTGAAGTGCAGGTTTATGACTCAGAATGTGTGCAAGAGACACATCAGTGGAGTGAGAAGGTGCTGTTTACACACACCTCCTTTACAGAGAAGAGATGCTTCAAGATTATTTTCAATTATAGTTATAAAAATAAAATGACTGCAATACCATGAAAGCAAAAGGACAAATGTAGCTAATGATTTTGGTCCTCATTTTCCCTTCCTCAAGCCGCATATGAAGAATTTCCCTTTATACTTCTGCTTAATAGGTGTGTATTCATGAGAGTTTCTTCCCTTGGGAACATGCAATAATACTTCATCATTATAAATGTGCAAGCATTCAGTGCAATTTGTATGTTTTTAACATACAAAGCCTTTTGTCTAATCTCTTGATCACTAGGTATCAGACAATATAGTTGGAAAGTTATGATGGTAAGAGGACATTATGAGGCTGAGTCCATTTTTAGGACTCTGCATTACTTTCCCCATCATATCCCCCCTTGAGGGATCTGTATCACATTTCTCTTGGTCCTATCTCGATGTAGAAGATTTTTGATACTAATGGAGAACTGGAGGAAATAATGGTATGAAAGTAGCTTTTTTTTGCACAGTTTGCAGAATTTCTTCTCAGACTGAATGTTTTCTCTTGTTTCAAGAATAGCATATGTTACTCTTTAAATTAGCAACTGTAATCCATTCTATTAACTAGAAGATACAGGTAATTAGAAGTACTAACAGGGGAAAAGGAAAATAACCACTTGAATATAGTGTTCAAAAGGATGTTGAGTAAATACTTTTTATTTAATAGCAGATTACAATCATTTTTTGTTTTATAGATATAAATTCCTTTTATTTCAGGGGTTCTCATTCGGATATACGGTTGATATCCATGGAACTCTAAACTCTAAAGTTTAAAACTAAAGTCTAAACGGTGAAGCTAGAAGGGCTTTATCTGCTATTATTGATGTGAGGTTATATAATTTTACTTACAGATACTATTTGCCTTTTTGGCTTTCCAAGTTTTTATCAGCTGACCTGTGCCACATAGGAGAATCTGAGTACTAAACAACACTCAATGTATTCAACATCATATCAAATTTCAGACATCATAATTCTACCTCTGGAGCACTTACCCATCACTTGTTGACATCACCACCACACTTGTCACCAGCTCTCGGAACAAAACAAATGTCATTTGTACTAATTTTTTCATTAGATGGACTCCACAGTAGTAGCCACCTTTCAACTTTACATGTCATCTGCAGATTCATAGCACTAAGAAGTGTCAACTACTGTAGTAGAAGATATGTTGTGGCACAGAAAGCCGGGCTGCTGTGCTTTGCGACTAAGGGCCATAGCTGGCACACTCAGAAAGCCTGCAATGTTTAAGTAGATGTTTCGGCACAATTACCTGCACAAACACATCACAGAGGAGCAAAAACGAAGCCTTCTTCCTTCCTATTCCAACCCATATTAAGTTAACCTTACAACCAGAGTAAGGTTGCACACAGTCTGTGCTGCAAACCCAGGTCATTCTACAACAGTGAAAACTCTCAGGATTATCTAAGTGGGCAGAACACAGTTCCCTGACACATTTGAGATACTCTTGAGTTCAATTGTTGCAGTCAAATATGCAATAAGTGCATGCAGTATCAAATATATTTGGTTTTCCATTTATCCCATGTAAGATTAGAAGTTGGCCAGCTGAAGTGGGGCTGAAGAACTGGTCAATTGTCTGGAGTCTCAGAGGAATACTAAGGTTACTTGGTTGTTAGCTACATAGTAGCCATAATATATGATGAAGGTAGGACTCCATTAGGACACTATTATTAGAATCTATAAATCAGCACTTGGTTCTTCTACTCATTTTCAACCTCTGTCACTTGCTTTCTTATCATTGTTGCTTATTTTATTGTTGCAAACAAATATCTAAGTCTGTTTTTTACCTGTTGCTATCTATTGGATTTTCTTGGGCAAGAAGGAAACCAATTTTGTTTAAGAGCTATTCCAAATGTGCCTCACGATAGCAAAGTCCTAATAATTCCAGCACCACACCTAGCACATGATATCTAAACTGGGTTTCAGGAATGCATGGAAAAGCTTCCAGAAAGCATCACAAGGTTTTTTAATCTGTCCTTTACTTTCTCTGCACACAAAACCTGTTAAAGTCCGTATCAAAGTGAAGATGATTCATGCTCCCGTTCCCTTATTGAATAAATACTCTGACTGAAACCACAATGAGTTACTGATAATGACGAGGACTGAGACACCATTGGCAGAGCTATTCCAGTGAAATTTAGGACATAACCAGATTAATGGAATATTTCCTGTCCTCAGTTATTACTTCTCACTTTCTGCAAACACTGCTATACTTTAAGGCACTCTCCACAATTATTAAAAATAAATCAACTTTTTCCTTACAGAAGAGGTTGGCACCTGTATTCATTGTGGACTTTCAGAGCTTGAGTCCTAAACACATTCCTCCATCGTATTTAGCAGAGGCAACTTCCAGCAGATGACACAAAAATCCACAATAGCCAAGCTGATAGCTATACTGAGCACCAATTCCCTAAATTTAGCTTTAAGCCCATGCTGTGCAGGAAAGAAGATGTGTTTTAAGGTGCCTCATTTAAGAAATGTCTTAAGAAATTTTATCACTATTACAGTATTTCGTAAGTCCAATGACACACCTAATACTCACAAGTTTTTCTTGCACTAAAATAAACACTGCAAGTGAAATAGGATGGATTATTGACTTAGTGCATGTGCTTGTGCGTCCCTAGATATCCCCCTTCCCTAAGCATTGTTTACTTGCTTACTGAGGAAGCAGTGGAAGATATGCAGCATATTACAGTGCTGGATTTAATAGAACATTTTATAGGCTGAAAGAGAAGAAAGTATTTTTGTACAGAAGTCACTACCATAGTCCCTACGTGTTATTCAAGTAACAGAATGTTACTACAACATTGATGCTGAGTATCTTTATCTAGACAATATAAAGGTATTAACAGCAGTATGTAAATAAAAGTAGAAGAGTTAGCATTTCATGTGTGTTATGAATGGTATTAACTAATGGCTATATTATGCTCCAAAATCATCCTGCTGTGTCCTGCTGTAGCTTTGTACACAGGCATCACTGAATTCTGTATTTGATCTTTAACCTTATTTAATATGTTATTTTTAATATCAGTTATAACTACTGCTGTGAACATATGTGAACAACGGTCTTCTACAACAAATGCTTAACAACAAAAATGACTTTCAGAAAAACAACTATATGCCACAGCTGGCAATTGTAAACATGAGGTTAAGAAAGGCATCTTCTTCTAAGAGAAGGCAAGATGTGCAAATAACAGCGGAGCCAAGTTGTGTCTGCTTAATGCCTGTCTCCCTGCAGCTGGTAGAGAGTGCTCACCCTCCCATCTGTCTCAAACCAGATATATCCATTTGGGAGATGGAATCTATAAATATAGATTCCCCTCTAACAGGGAAAGAAGTGTCATAACAGATCTATTAATTTTCTCGTGGGTACACTGTTCTGGTCCAATCTTAATATCCAAGAGTCGTATTCCCTTTTTCTATGTAGCCTGAGTCATTCCTGTAATATAAATAAATTTTAATTCTGGGATATCTGAACAAGATGGTAACAAGGAAAGAACATGATGGCCAAACTGTGCCTACTGAAGTTAATAATGACTGCGTATTCCCTTTGACCTTCTAGAAGAAGTAGTACATACCTTTAGCTTGTTCACACCCTATCCACAAATAAAATAAAATAAAACAACGCTGAGGCAACTATTAACAAGCACATTTATTTGCTTTCATATGCCACTTTAATAAACAAATTTCACACGCACTTCTTCCTAACCATTGTCTTCCTTTTAGAAAATATGAAGTAATAGGAAGGTCAATAGTTTGTTAATGTTACAGACACAAACAGGGGAAATGTCAGATTTGTTAGCCTAATCCTTAACTAGATAGTAGCATCAAAATACAGGAGATTATAAAAATTCACGTATCTCCTCCCATTGTCTTGACAGTTAAGCTACAGCAACACCTACTTCTTACCAGTTAATTTCACCACCAAATACAAGTTAAGAATATGAAGAAGTCTGGGGGCAGGATTGGGGAAAGGAGGCTGTATCCAATGATTAAGAACTAAAAAGATCCCAAATATAATTTCATATTAGGATAAAATGGAATCCCTGTACTGAAAACTGAACACTAGTTGTTTAGAATGGAAGGGCTTCACTGTTGTAGGGATTTACAAGAGTGCCACTTCATCATGTAAGTCAAGAGAGTTTAATATATTTAAAAAATCAGCTTACATTTCAATACAGTTGTACCAGGTCAGATTTCTCAGAGATAAATAAGGTCAAATATACTATGACTTTGAAATACAAGAAAGTTTCCTGGAGAGCAACTAGCATTATAACAACACAGTTTCACTAACATAGTCTCTGAGTAACAGCAGCTTAGTGCAACTGTGCCAATCTGCTATTCAGGTGCAGTAAGCATAGTCCCTCTCTGATAAAAACTCTCATGACATAGCCAGAAAATAGGCAACAAAATTATCATCAGTTCATACATGGGCATTGAAAGATCTGCCCCTCAGCTTTCTTCTGAAATATAATTTGATCTAAAATGTAACTGTCCAAAGCTCTTAAAACTGTGACCTTATCTCAGAATTTGCTGTCTATAACTATGTGAAGGGAAGTTGTAGCAAGGTGGGAGTTGGTCTGTTCTTCCAAGTGACAAGTGACAGAACAAGAGGAAATGGCCTGAAGTTGAACCAGGGGAGGTTCAGGTGGGATACTAGGAAGCATTTCTTTACAGAAAGGGTTGTCAGGCATTGAAATGGCCTGCCCAGGGAGGTGGTGGAATTACCATCCCTGGAAGTGTTTAAGAGGTGGTTAGATGTTGTGCTCAGGGACATGGTTTAGTGCTTTTTGATAGGGCTAGGAGTAAGGTTGGACTTGATGATCTTGAAGGTCTCTTCCAGCTGAAACTATTCTATGATTCTATGATTCTATGATCTTGTGGGTGTTGTTTTAAGAGCACAATATTCCTAAGAAATAACTGTGCATTTTGCCTGCACTCCTTCTGCCATAAGCAGAGAACAGAGATGACCAGGCACGCTCCGCTCAGGCAGCGAGAGCCCTGGCAATGCTGCAGACCGTTTCTGTTGCAGTACTTAAACGCTTGTGTATTTAGTGACTTGTGCCATGTCAGTACAAAGTAAAAATTACAGAAAAGAAAAGTAGATCTGGAAAAACCTCTATAGACAGATCAATTATACCTCTGTCACTTTTTATGGATGTTTCTAAAAAATCCAATGATGGTGACTCCACAACCTCCTGAGATATTCCATTTCATCATGTCATTACCCTTACCTTCATAAACACTATCTAGTCTGAATCTTTCTGCCTTCTCACCCACCTATTTTTTACCTTACATTTGTGCCTAATGAATTTAATCATGCTTTTTATTCATCCTGTAATTTAGAATTTTAATCTCATTCTCCAGCCTGCCTGACATGCCTCTCATCATGTTGTTTGAAAATTTAACAGATATATTTTTATTGTGTTGTCTGAGTTATCAGAGCAGATAAATAATGCATTGAACACTAAATATCTCTTGTAAATAATGACTTAAATGAAGTGTACCTGGTGCTCAGTGGGAAGAGGGTGTATTGGGAAGCTCAGTGTGTGAGATCACATATGAGTGGAGAAAAACAATCAGAAGAGTCATTTTTCTATTTGCCAGACATGGAATTCTTATCTCATTTATTGCTTAAACAAAGCATACCTGTACAAAGTATGAACTCCCTAGCTCATGTATGCACCTTCCAATATACCACCCACATACAGGGATTGCATGTACTTTTTAGATTAATTATCACAGCTGTGAGATTATAGGCAAAGGCATGCTGGGGGAAAACTGGAGGGATCTAGGATGTGGCAGGCCAGTTCCTTGAGACAAACTATTAGTTTACAGACTTGTCAATGGCCTCAGACTCAGAAGTTCTTCACAGGTGCCTCAGACATAGATGCTTGAATTTCTATACTCTGGAGATGAGGTCCATCCCCTTCAAAAAAGATTCATGATTTAACTGGTAGACACTTCTGTCCCACAGATCTCACTCACTGTAAAATCTGTTGTGATGCCCAAGAAAGTCAAATTAGATCTCAAGTCTTCAATTTTGTAGACTTGCATTTATTAAAGTTCTTGTATGGGTCATATCCTAGGTTATAGCTTTGTTTTGCTCTTTAGAAATTCTGCCAGAATAAAGGCTTTGCACTGAAGCATATCTTCTCCGAATACTCATGGCATGTCTTTAGCACTTCACATAGCTTTTTTCTGGAATCCTGTTATATTGCATGAGGAGCTACCCTAGAAGGATTTTATCCCTTACTACCAGTAGATTTATCTAATAAGACAGTGGCCTCAGCACAGCATGTGGCAGGTTGTCATTAAAGTGCAAGGATAAAGATGCAAAGTCTACTGAAATATCATTGCAAGTCTATGGGTCAAGTCAGAGTCAACCCTACGACTTCCATTCTGCCTGTAGGAGGATTGGAGTCAACTTCAATTCCCTGAACCTTTCCCACAAGGGAAGCCAGTGAGTATATTTGACCATGCATATGCAGACTTGTAGAAAGTGAAGCTAACTGACAAGTTAGGCTATGAATGCAGTCTTGATAAAAAGTTAACATGACTCTTGTATGTCAGAGACAGTGCTTATGTAAATTAATAATTATCTTCTATAAACTGGCATATGCTAAAATGAGAACTGTTGTTGTTCTTATATATTATGGAGACAGTTCCTGCAAAGAATGATCTAGCAGTTTTTAAAAAAATGCTTCATAAAATTTTATTTTAGTAATTCATTTTGGTAGTTTAGATAGTATATATTTCCTTTGTACCACTTTGAGACATAGACTGCCCATTCCAAAAAAAATACTTTTTTGGCTTTTACAAAAAGTATAACTCATTTTTAGTATTATAGTGGTAAGGAAATTTTTTATTCCTTCCCTGCACCCGCCGCCCCCTGCGACACACACCCAAATGACATGACCAACAGCAAACCAAACCAAATCAAA